>CAUYPK010135874.1:0-61643 GCA_963574355.1 Loris lydekkerianus
CCACTGTCATACTTTAAAGATCTCAAAAAAATAATACATCGTTTTATATGGAATTAGAAAAAACCTTGAATAGCCAAGACATTACTCAGAAATAAAAACAAAGCAGGAGGAATTATGCTACCAGACCTCAGACTATACTATGAATCAATAGTGATCAAAACAGCGTAGTGCTGGCACAAAAACAGAGAGGTAGATGTATGGAACAGAATAGAGACCCACGAAATGACCCCAGCTACTTACCATGATTTGATATGTGACCAGCCAATTACAAACAGTCCATGGGGAAAAGATTCCCTATTTAACAAATGGTGCTGGGTGAACTGGCTGGCAACCTGTAAAAGACTGAAACTGGACCCACACCTTTCACCATTAACTAAGATGGACTCTCACTGGATTAAGATTTAAACTTAAGACATGAAACTATAAAAATACTAGAAAAAAGTGCAAGGAAAACACTTAAAGAAATCGGCCTGGGTGAATATTTTATGAGGAGGACCTCCCCTTCCCCTGGGCAATTGAAGCAACAGCAAAAATACATTACTGGGACCTGATCAAACTGAAAAGCTTCTGCACAGCCAAGAATACAGTAAGTAAAGCAAGCAGACAGCCCTCAGAATTGGAAAAGATATATTATATTTCTTAATGTAGCTTTTTCTTAATCTTTTTGTCATAAATCTCTGAGAATCTGATTAAATGTAATTAAATCTATTAGATACTATGCCTAGAATAATACATGCACAACTAAATTCTACAGAAAATTTGTGAGTACATGAACACTCTTCAAGCCCACAATGACAAATTACTAATTCCTGGCATTGACCTTTAGAAAGAGCTATGCATGTCTTGCAGCCATCAATTAGAAAGTCTCCCATTCATAGCCATTTAAGTGATTCAGTAGACCATGTCATTGTCTACTGAACTTTCCATTTCCTTTCTGAAGATTTTGTTTAATTTTGATGTGGTAGTGTCATATGTGTGTGTGTGTGTGTGTGTGTGTGTGTGCTTGTATGTGAGTTTCTACTAGGATTCACATATTAAAACATATCTGCCAATGAAAGTTATTATAATAAAAAAATGGAAGAGTAATAGTGACTTTGGTTTGTATCTCAGTTGTATCTTTGCAACTGTCAAATTTCAGGCAAGTAATTTAATTTCTCTCTGATTCATTTATCTTATCTTTAAAAAAAGGTAAAAGAGCATATATCTTAGAGCACTGTTTTAAGAATTTAAATAAGTAGATGCTGGTAAAGTATTTCTAGTACTGCCTGCCTGACAGAAATACTGAAAACATAATAACCACTATTATTATCCTCACTTAGATACCATTTTTTCTTTTATCTGATGTTCTCATCACCTCCTTATGTGGTTACCCTTAGACCAGCCTAATAGATGAACACATTTAAAAAATCATCTTGGGTTTCCATATGGTAATATATGTTGACCTTTTGGTGCAACCTTTTTTTCTACTTTTTCTCTAAATGGAACTAATTCAGAATTTATTGTGGTTCACACAGAATAAAAGATTAAATCACTGTTAGATTACATGCAGAAATTAGCCCAATTATTCTTCAAAATGGCAATATACTAGCTGCATAATATCAGTTTCATCAAGCAAATGTAGAAATTACATTACTCTAAATGTACACCAGATGGCTCTAGGGTGACATGGTTATTAAAAAAAATAAAAGACTTGACTGTTTATAGTTTCCCTCAGGGCAGAATCTGTGTCTAACCTGTTTGTAATCTGTACCTATAATTTACCCACAGCAGCCAGTAGAGGGACACAGGAGCGAAACATAGGAGCAATTATCATTAGGAAAATAGCAACAATTTGCCATTCTTTTCAAAACAATAGTCTCTGCTTATTCGTCTAAAAATATCTGAAGATTTTAGAATAGAACAAGAAATGGTGGTGCTTGGTTTTGTGAAGTGGGGCCACTTGATTGCAAAAGACAGGAAAGAAACGAAATTTTGCAGGCAAAAGCTCAATTTAAAGTTTAAAAACTCATACTGGTCAATTATGCTGCTGCTGAAAATGCAATCAGAGTCAAAACTTTTGACCATATTCTTTTCCTCCTTGTTAATCTTATACACACAGGCACACACGCACGCATGCACAGGCACACATACACGCATACCACACACACGCACAAACGTGTACACACTCACACACGCACACACACGCAGAGGCTGTGCTTCTGTTTTATAAAAGATACTGTTCTAAGAGCTGACGACTTAACGGATGCCCCTCGGTCTCTTCTACCACACCTATTTCTCAAGTAGAGCATTCAAGGACTCCCCAGGTATATCCTGACCAATTTTTCTCAACACCATAATTCCACTTCTAAACTCTGGTTGGGTGCTTCTCATGCTGTATTGCAAAACAAGGTTGCCATAAGCCATGCACAGCCAGAGCCCTTGAATAAAGCTAGTCCAAAAGGAGATGTGCTGTAAAGTGTAAGACATATACTGGGTGTGTGAAACTTACTGTGACAAAAAGAATATAAACTATCCTGTTAATACCTTTTTATACTGATTGAATGTCAAAACAATATTTCTAACTATTCATTTCTCCCACTTCTTCCTACTTAAAAATATGTATCTGTTAGAAAATTATAGATTACATATGTCGCTCACATTATATTTCCATTGGACAGTGCCGCTGCTGACTCTATTAATGATGCTGGGAATTTCAGCTTCCCATATTGTTTAAGACTATTTGCTTCTCTGGGGCACAAACTCCCCAATCTAAACCCTGCATGCAGCAGTTCAATGGACCTCAACATTTTACCTCTAGCTTGCTGGCCTTTGCCAGATGCAAGCTCCACTTCAGACCTCCTAAATGAAATACAGATAAAAAGCAATACACAGCGTTATTTTGTAATAGCTGTTTGTGACAGCTCAATCCAATGCCATCATACAGTAAACTTTGTGAGACACTGCATAAGCCACGTAGGACAGGGCACAGGTGCTGTTCCCGCCCGTGATGAGCTGGCAGGAGGGTGGGAGGGGAAAGGCAAGAGAGAAGGAAGGTCACAGCACATCAGGGGGGGCAGATGAGACCCTGGTTCTTGCACAAAATCCCGTCTGTCACCCCTGCTTCTTTGTATCAGAAAAGTAGAATGTGCAAAGGGATCCAGAAGTGACAGGAGACCCAGTAGATGAGAGAAATCAGGAAACATATCAAGAAGGAAAAATGAATGAGTTCATTTATGAAGGCTAAGATAGAAGAGGGAGGCATCAGTATTTAGGGTAAAGAGGAGGGGGCAGGAAAGGGCAGAGTGTGGGGGAGAGAGAGTAGCTGAGTCTGGCTGCAGCAGAGGAGACAAAGGCTGGGAAAACTGGAGTTTGGGATGAAATACATGAGAACACCAGGTTCTAGGCTAACATGGTAGACAAATTTAAGCCATCAGAACTGGGCTTTCCAAAGAATAATGTATAGTGGCTCATGGGTGAAGTGGAACAGGTAGAGTAGATGGATTAGACCCTCTTGGAACAGCCTGCACAACGAGGCTGCCCTTCTCCCTGCCTCACTCTTAGCAAATGCTGCCAGGGGATAACACCACTCTTTCCCTAATGCAACTTCTGGGTTCTTCTTAACACAGTGGCAGATCAGATGGCACTTTTCCATCTTTCATTTAGCCTCAGGTCTACACATCCCAATGTTTCCTGGGGTTTTGTTCCTAATTTATCCCTTACTGCGCTCCTGTTTCTATCAGTGGCACTTATACCATCCTAGTCAAGCAAGTGTGAATGCTTAATGCAAATATATGTTATCCTTCAATGAGATGACAAAGGTATGCATTCAATGTTTGGGATGATTTTCTATTTTCCGTCCTCTGCCAATTGCTACTATTCCTAGTTAAGGGTCCTAACACTTTTGAAGACAGTATAAGATGGAGCCACTAACAAGGGGATCGTAATTCCTTTTCTTCATTTCTATTACCAAGTTTCAAAATTATATGTGAGAGTGCTGAAGGTTTCAAAGAAATTTCGACACAATCCTAAGTCTCATTCATTTAATATGTCTTAAATAAAACAATATAGTTTTTCCCATGGAGGATGACAGTTAACTTGTAGGCCTCTGAATCTAAATCAAAGTTATGAATGAAAAGTGGCTTTGATCTTCAGAGAAATCTTTATTGAAGCTCCTTTCTCTGACCTCTAGAGGGCAATGCAGCGTGAGCAATGGCTGGTTCCCAGCTTTTTACATCTTCTCCCCCTTACTCCGGTGTTCCTGGCCTCGTACAGGAAAGGTTCGAAGAATAATTAAACTAAGAAGCTTCTGCACAGCTAAGGAAACAATCAACAGAGCAAACAGACAACCTAAAGAATGGGAGGAAATATTTGCAAGCCATACATCCGATAAAGGGCTAATATGCAGAATCTACAAAGAACTGAAGCAAATCAGCAAGAAAAAAACAAAAACATTAAAAAGTGGTCAAAATGGAAGCTTTTCAAAAGAAGATAGACTAATGGCCAATAAACTTAAGAAAATATGCTTAATGCTAATCAGCAGGGAAATGCAAATTAAAATCACAATGAGATAATCACCTTATGCCTGTTAGAATGGTTTCATTAAAAAGTATAAAAACAATAGATGCTGGTATGGATGCAGGGAGAAAGGAATACTTATTTATATGCTGTGGGTAGAAATGCAAATTAGTGCAACCTGTCTGGACAACAGTATGAAGTTTCTTCAAAGAACTAAAAGTAGACCTACCATTCTATCCAGCGATCTCACTATACTGGCATCTACTCAAAGGAAAAGAAGTCTTTCTATCAAAAAGACATCTGCACTCTGTTTAATGCAGCATAATTCACAATGCAAAGATGTGGAATCAACTCACATGCCCATAAATTCATGAGTGGATTAATAAAATGTGATATATGGATAAGATGAAGTATTACGCAGCTATGGAAAAGGATGACTTAATGCCTTTTGCAACAATTTGGATGGAACTGGAGACCATTCTCCTAACTGAAGTATCTCAAGATTGGAAACACAAACACCACTGTACTCATTATTAAATTGGAACTCACTGATGAGCTCATGTGTACAGAGTGAAGTAAAAATCAATGGAAATCAAGTGGGGTGGGAGGCGAAAGAGGGGAGGGACAACAACCTACCCAATGGATACAATGAACACCACTTGGGTGATGGGCACACCTATGGCCGTGACTCGAGCATCACAAAAGCAATCCATGTAACCAAAAACATGTGTACCCCCTTCACATTTTGCAATTCAAAGGAAAATTAAAAATCATGGCTTTTAGCAAAATAATTACATTTCATTTTGCTTTCTCTTAACCAAAGGCTGCATCAAATACAGAGTTAAAAATAAAAAATATTAACGAAGAGGAAAACAATGCACCAGTCAGTACCAATGAACTGTGTGAAATGTAATAGAACAATTTATTGGGGTTACAAAATCTTCAAATGTAGCAGTGTGCAACAAAAAAGATTCAGCTGATTACCCAATGTTTTCTAAATACTCACATTTCACTTATATGACATAAAAGTAAATCAAATACTTGTGTCTCAGAGGTAGTCTGTATAAGGTTTTCATACAATGAGACATTGTAGATTTATTAGATTTATATACAGGTTTTCTCTGAAGAGCTCAAAGTGCTTTATCCACAACATTTACATAAACAATACCAAACTTCTCAAAATGGCAACAGCAACTCAGGTAAACAGTACAGCATGGAATATGAGAACACAGAGAAAATAAGAACAAAAATGTAGATGCCCATATATCTAAAAGGGCCAACATGGAGAAAATCAATTCATTCTATACACAATGTCCTGCATATCTGTAAACAGTGCTGTCATGCTGTCACTCCTGAGCCAGTAAACAGATATGTCAAGCCACATCATTCTGCTTGAGTGTGCAGTGAGGCAGACAAAAGGAGGTAATTTGAGGGACTTAAATGGGCAGGTGGTCCCCCTTCTCACATTGGGGGGCCATGTGAGATACATCTTCTGACACATGACATCTCCTTGGAAATCTGACAGGTATAACATTAAAGAACAACACAAAGTGATACTCGTTTGCTATCTAAATCTGCTTTCGCTTGGAGATACAAAAAATGTTACCAAATATATACTAGGCAGTTAAAAAATGTATATGCAATAATCAGGCTCTGGGAGAAGGATTAACTGCATGAAGATTCTGCCCCTCACCACTGAAGTAAAATATGAACATTTTAGCAACATGCAATTGTTTCAGTAATTACAGATGCAAATAAATCTGGAAATTTCCTGAGCTAGATCCTTTATGTCTAAGATAAGACATTTACTACATGTGGGAAACTGAATAGAATGGACATGGTAATGATATTGTTTGCATTGCATTGCATTTTGCATTTTTCAAAAGATGATACACGACTGAGATACAGTCTCCTGAAAATATATCAAGGCTTTAATTTAATTCCTGTGCTTCTGAAATAAATGAACCTAATAGATCTAATCATGGCTGTATGAATAGGCCCTGAATTTAATAGACAGACTTGCAGCTTCTTATCTCTCTCAGCAACCTAAAAATATCAATTCAATGACATTTCCCCCAACTTTGATGAAAAGTACAAATACACATTTTCCATCATCATTACAGGAAAGAGAAGCAGGTCCATGTTACTTAGGATGGAGCAGTATCTGTCATGAACAGGATGAAACTTTGCATTCAGACACATTCAAGTGGGTCTGGGAATCTGGAACGTACAATAGTGCTAGACACAACACTGGGTCCGTGGCACATTCCAAACACCACTGGCAGATTTAGGGTGAGGATACTGATTATTTGGAATTAAAGTTGAAAGGCAACCATCATTTCATTATGAGGGATTCAAAATTAATTTCCATTAGAATCTACCTTCAAGATGAAATTGAAAGACTGTAAGTACCTTCTCCTCCATGAATGTACTTCTTCCTCTAGCAACATGGTCATGAACAATAATTGCTAAGGCCAGGCTTGGTGGCTCACCCCTGTAATCCTAGCATTCTGAGAGGTTGAAGTGGGTGGTTTGCTTCATTTCAAGAGTTTGAGACCAGCCTGAGCAAAAGAAAGCCCTTTTCTCTAAAACTAACTGACATTGTGGCAGGTGCCTGTAGTCCCAGCTACTTGCGAGTCTGAGGCAAGAGGCTGAGCCCAAGAGTTTGAGGTTGCTGTGAGCTGTAATGCCACAGCACTCTACCGAGGGTGATAAGCAAGACTCTGTCTCAAAAAGAAAAAAATACAAAAACCAACTTAAAAAAAAAACCCAATAAATGCTAAAAAGAAAAAAAAAAGGAACAGGGAGCTGAAAGCTAATGACTTTCCCACTTCCCCAAAGACAGAGAAGAGTTCCCAGCTGGAGGATGATGAAGTCTTCAGGGCCTTTAGCCTGGCCTTTCTCAGTGTTCCACTGAGGTCAATGTAGGCAGCAGAGTCATGCCCCAAATCTAAAGAATGGGCATGGACTCACACTGGCTGGATTTCATAGCTGTGCAACTGTGGGCACGTTACGGGACCTCTCTGTGCAAGGGTGGGGTTACCCCACATATATAACCTGGAGGTGTTAATACTACATATGACGTTATTTTCAAAGTAATCTCTTAGTCCAATACTTGGCACTTGGCAAACACTCAGTATTTTTCTACTTCTCTATAGCTTATAGCTATAGATGCAACTTTATAGCTCTGAAAGCATATGAAGGACGTCAAAGGTCAAAGACAATCAAAATAAGGTACAGAGGGAGGCTGGGGGTGGTCACTTCAGAGTAAGGAAACCTGCTGCCTCATCCAGCAATCAAGGCTAACGTCATCTGTGATAACTCATGTTGATACCAGGTGCCCTTTATGGCATATGATGAGGTGGGTACTACACTTCTGTGGCCTTCTCCCCAAGCACCCCTAACATGAGTCTAGTCTTAATGAAAACAGCTGAAGACAGCTCAATTCCCCCCTTTTCTCACTCTCCCCCACCACGTCCAAACCTTCCGTGGTCCTGTCCTTTCTACCTCCGTGACAGAACCATGTCACCAACCTGTTCCAAGGTTTTCTCACTTCACTCTGCCTTCCACACTCAAGTTTTCACATCCTGGCTAGCATGTGGGTTTTTCTATGTCACTCCCATTCTTTTGTTGTTGTTTTTGTTGTTATTGTTTGTCACCTAGGCTAGAGTGTAGCAGCATCCTCACAGCTCACAGAAACCTCAAACTCCTAGATTCAAGTGATGCTCCTGCCTCAAACTCCCCAGTAATTGGGATTACAGGTGCATGTTGCCACATGCCTAATTTTCATAGAGACCGGGGGGGTCTTAATTTTTTTCAGGCTGATCTTGAACACCTGGCCTTAAGCCATCCACCCTCCCGGACCTCCCAGAGTGCTGGTCTCACTCTAATTCTTAAAAGACTTAAAGGACTTTTCATACCTTTGGAACTGAAGTCAAACCCTAGCCACATGGCACACCAGGGCATGCCACTCTTGCTCTCCTGAGCTCCAGAGCCACAATCTCTGTAGGAACAAGCATGCATGTGCTGTGCTGTGTGTGGGTGGCCCAGCCGCGAGCACTGCCCACACTTGCTGCCTCTCAGACTTCGGGGACTGGCTGTAGGTATCTCACATCATCCCTTCCAGCAAGGTTTTCAAGGGCTGTTTTTCTCTCTTTATAGCCCCCTGTTCATTTTCTTCATAACAGTTTTTACATTTTAGAATTATCTACTTATTTGCCTGCTGTCTTGCTTCACCATTTTGTAAGCTGCTAGAAGGGAGGGGAGGATTTTCCTTTATTTTCTGGTATGACCCAGCACCTAGAATACTGCCTGGCATACAGTAGGCACCCAATTACTGAATGAATGAATGAATAAGGTATATTGATTCTTACCAAAACACCATAAAAATGAAGACTCATAATGTGATTTTAATTTTAGGATCTTATCTTTTCTGTACTTATCCCTAGGGTAAGGTTAATAAAAAAAAGACAAAATTCACCAAGATGGTTATGGTTATAATCGTTTACCGATGGAGTAGCAGGTTTTTTGTTTCTCATATTTCTGTACTTTCCAATTTCTCTGCTATAAGCACATACTACCTCAATAATAGGAAATAAATTTTATTTTCTAATAAAACATACTGAATTGGTGATAAAAGAATAAGTTGTTCTTATGTAACTTTTCTTTATTTTGTGCTGCAGTCTAAAAAGGTTCTTGTGATTTTATACTATAAAATAGTTTCTGGAATCTGAAGGTATTGTGTTAGCTTCAGCACTGATGAGCTCTGGGACTGGTAAACAGAAACTTCATGGAGTTTCCTGGATGAGATTTAGAGATTAATGATAATGTCTCCTTACCTTTGTCTCTGGTGAACTACAAAGTACCTTAAAGATCTGGTTATGATCCTCCTCTGCTCCACATTGTATGCTACTGAAATCTTCAGAGGAGATGAAAATATATTCTATCTATAAAATACATTAATATGCTGAAATATTAAAGAAGTTTTTTGTCCTTAACCAGAGTGTTTCATCTATCAGTTAACATGGCACACATGAGCAAGATGCTACTTCTTTATATAAGGGTGCCAGCAAACATGAAGATAATAATAACAGCGCTGTCATGTTTATTTAGAAACATGGGTTTTTAATTTTTTTTACTGTTTCCACACACAGCACTGACAGGTTTAGAGACCCAGATTTCTATTTGTCAGAATGGTGTAGAGTAGAAATAGAAAGAATATAAATAAGTCAGATGTTGGAGGTCTAACTATAGATATCCATTCCACCCAATTCATTCATTCAATCAATGAACCAATGCTTACTAAATTTCAACTATGTACTACACACTTTTCTGGGCTTCACATATTCATCAGTAAAAAAAAGGAGGGGAGGAACATGGTATCTTCATGGCATAAACAAGATAATTTGGTAAATTCCAGATGGAGAAATATAAAACAAGGAAAGGAGAAGGGAAGGTGCAGACCAGGATGAAAAGCTGTAATTTCAATGTGGTAGTCAGGGAGGGCTTTACTTACCAAAAGAGTCACCCGCTGAAGAAGGCACCACTTGAGGAAAGATGTGAATTTGGCAAGGGGGAAAATGTCATGGGTATCTGGGAGAACATCCCAGACAGAGGGAAAAGCAAGCCTAAAGGATCCAGGGAAGCATGTCTGGAGAACAGCATGGAAGCCAGTGTGGCTGGAGCAGAGTGAGCCAGGGGAAGAGCAGGAGAGAAGGCAGGCCAGGGAGCGGATAGGAAATGGCCCCTCTAGGCCCAACAGCCATTGCTCTCACTTTGGCTTTTACCATGAGGGAAATGGGGAGCTGAGGGATGATGCAATCTGACTTGAGTTCTGACATCACTCTGCTACACTCTGGCGGCCATAGTGGGAACGAGCTTTAGGAGCAAGGATGAGGGTGGAACATGGAAACCGGTGAGGAGGCTATTGCCTCCTGGGAGAGGTGACACTGGCTAGGACCAGAGTCACAGCAGTATGAGGAATGATGGTAAGATTTAGCTAGATTTTGAAAGTAGAGCCAATGGGATTTGCTGTAGGCCTGACTGAGAAGAGTAAAGATAACACAGAGGTTTTGGCCTGGGAAGATAGGTAGCTGTAACTAACATGGGCAGAAGGTTGGAATTTAGCTCAGTTAGGTTTAAGATTCCTTTTAGACATCCAAGTGGAGCTCTCAGATAAGTACTTGAATATATGAACCAGGGTATTGATCATATTTAAAGTCATGAGACTGGCAGAGATCCCAAAGGCATGAATGTAGATAAGTAAAAAATAAAAATAAAAAAACCCATATTCTGAGCCCTGGAGATGAGGAGAAACAAGCAGAAGCAGAGTAAACTTAGCAGGAACAGCCAGAAAAGTGGGAGGAAAACCAAGAGAACGTGCCACTGGACTGGAAGCCAAGTGCACAAAGGACTCCAAGGAGGACACGTTGGTCAACCTGTCAGGTGTGGCCGCTTCATCACAGAACTGGATGGAGGCCTTAAAATTGACTACTGGATTTTATAACATGAAGATCATTGGTTGTCTTGACAAGGATGGTTTTGGCAGAATGTTGGGGTGAAAGCCTGATTGGCATGAGATTCAAAGAGAATGGGAGGAGTAGAAATGGAAACAGCTAGGACAGGACATAGTGGCAGGCTTTGGTACCAAGGGATACAGAGAAGTGAGATGACAGGTGGAGTGGGCAATGGTGGCTTCCAAGTAGTGACTCTGAGGAAACAGAAGTCAAGTGCCAGAGTTGCAAAAAAGACATCAAGGAAGGGCAGGCTGGTTGGGGTACAGGGAAGTCCTGTTTGATGCGATGGCAAGAGAAAGGAAGTGGTACATTAAGCAGATTATTACTTAAAGAAAATTGATAAATGGTGCCTGGTTAGAAAATGGGAAAATGCCCCCAAAGAAGAGAATGCCGAGACAAATAATATATTCTAGATTAGCAAATTTCAGACTTTCAACTCCCATTTAATATAAAATATATTCTCAGTGATTTGCAGAAGAAGTATCAATAGACAGAAAAAGATCTAATGAGAACTTTAGACAAAAAGACCTGCATAAAGAAGATACAGAAGTTTGAATGTACGGGCATCTTTGCTGCCTATTCCAAGCCAGGCACCCAGCCATCTTGCATAGATAGGGAAGGGTAGAGATAGAAGTATGTAAGTGAGGTTTTGACCAAGAAAATGTGGAAGGCGACTGAGGTGAATGAAGCCAGTGTGCACACAGGTCCCTGGAAGGACTGGCTAACGAGACTGCACCCCTAGTATTCTACACTGGCTGACTTATCCTTTCCTCATGAGTACTGTCCCACTTGAAGAAGGTTAAATGAACTCTCCTCCAAAAGGTGAACACATTATTTTTCATAGTTTAGAATCAACTGACCAGCCTCGAAACCGCATAAAGGTACACCGAGAAAGACAGGTGGTGAAACAGACAGGTCAAAGTGGTCACAGGGGTGAGACATCTGCACAGGTCAACCCCATGACGCCAAATTCATCAGACGAGTTTATAACACATGATGTGTATTTAACAGGAGGGCTTATTTTCATTTTCTGGATGTTTATGTTTCTGCTTCCTTCTGTGCCATTCAGAGTATTAAAGAATGTGTCTTTCCGTCTTTCTAGATATTAATGCCTGTGCCATTGCCTTCTAATTATATGCTGCCTTGAAGCTTGTTATGGAGTGCAATTATTCTTACTGCCACATAACACCACTTCTGCCAATCTTTCATTCAAAGTTCTTTTTAGTTGACATACAATGTGAATTTTGTTTACTTAAAATATAGGAAGTTAAAAAATACACTGAGAACATTTTATTAGGTCTTTACTCCTGTTCTTATTTTTATTGATTCTATTCAGCTTGACAGAAATGTATTATAATTTTTTCCCTCCCTTCCTTCCTTTCTCTTTGAGACAGAGTCTCACTCAGTCACCCTCAGCACTGGGTAGACAGTGCTATAGCATAGCTTACAGAAACCTCAAACTTCTGGGTTTAAGCGGTCCTCCTACCTCAGTTTCCTGAGCTGGGACTACAGGTGCTCACCACAACTTCCAGCTAGTTTTTCTATTTTTAGTAGAGACAGGATCTCACTCTTGCTCAGGCTGGTCTCGAACTCCTCAGCTCAGGCCATCCACCTGCCTTGGCCTCCCAGAGTGCTAGGTTTACAGGTATGAGCCACCACACTCAGCCTTTTACTCTAATTTTAAACAATATTAAAACCAGAACATTTTCCTGAACTCTTAAATGTACATTGGGCATCGTATTATCAAACCTACTAGATAAATTGGCCCATGGCCAAACAGAACAGGAGGGAATAAATCAGAAAAGACAGATGAAGGCTAAATGGGGACGCCTCAAACTCTCTGCTAAAGTCAAAAGAGGACAAGTGAAGATTTATTTGTGAGTAGGGGAGTGATATGATCAGAGCCACAAGAAGAAATAATGGAAATGAAAATGTCTGGAGTAGGTAGACAGTTCTGAAAACAGAATGACTAGCAAGAATATTATTGCAACCACCCAGGAAAGACATAGAAGACCCCTAGAGATTATGATAGAAAGACCAGAAGAATTCTGAAAAAAGTAGAACCTGTAAGAATTGATACCATACTGAGTAGGAGTGAGCAAAAGGGCAGGTCACAAAGGAATTGTCATTTCAGACCCGGGTGACCAGAAGAATGTTAAGACCCAGAGAGGAAAGGCAAGGGGCAGGTGGAGTGGACGGAGATGGTCTGCTAGGATGAAGGGCACATACATACTTCCAGGATTAAGAACACAATTAAGTAACATGTTGTACACAACAAAGGTATATAATTTTTGTCAATTACATTTAAAAAAATTTAAAAAGAAACACAATTAGCCTATTTCAAAACTGCATCTCTACCTCCTGCTAGTTTGATCTCTCTACCACTCATTTTATAAAATACAGGCCTAAGGAAAAAATAGCTACATGTCAACCACATATAAAACTTTATTCTAAAACATAAATTTTGCTATGACATAAGCACCCACTTTTCTGTATAATAAATCATTAGCAGAGATTACAAAGAGATAAGACTAATCAGACATACACAGACCTGAAATAAATGCCTTCAATTCACAAAGACTTTTATTTTAATACCTCAAGCAAGAATAAAGAATGATATCTAGAGATTTTAATTAAACTATGCAAAATGATTATGATAATCATATTTCATTTTAACTGCCCCAGAGCAAAACTTAACTGTTTTCTTTTCTGTATTAATTATCCTCAGCATTACTAAGCGTTTCTAAATGAAGTAATATTCCCATTAAGCTAATGCTATAGAAATTCATTAAAAGGAATAATCAAGAATCATGTGAAAGGGTCATAGTTGAGTATCTTTTAATATTTTAGAGAAATGCAATTGCATTGCTTTCAAATATAAGAATTCAAATGATGCTAATAATGAATTACCTAGTAGAAAGTATTTAACAAAGATGAATGAATCAATAATGTACTTTTTGAAAACACAAAGTTTTAAAAATGTTCATTCACGTTATTTACTTCCATCATAGAGGTATTTGTTAGGGCAGGTGCATTTGTGCCTAGCGTAATGATATAAGTGATTATGGGATCCTTTATATCATATATAAATAATAATATGGGATCTCACAGAGGTTTCACTTTATGTCTAGGCTTCTTCTAAACTGTATTCAACAATCTGAGCCTCAAAGGGTCCTTTGATTTTGAACTGGGCCGATAGCAATTTAGTGCTTCATCTTGGGGGAAGGTATTTATTAACCCATATTCACCACTTGACAAGCCTACAAGCAGGAAAAAACACACACACAATAATGGTTTTTGAGATGTTAGAATGTAATAATATCCATGGATTTAACCCTCCTTCAGAACCTACTTTTTTATCTTTTTACAGTTTTTGATGGGACTGGGGTTGAACCTACCACCTCCATCATATGGGGCCGGTGCCCTACTCCTTTGAGCCACAGATGCCACCCAGAACCTACTAACTTTTAACTTATGTTTACTTCTAACAAGGTTACTTATCATGTTTCCCATCCCAAAGCAATTTATCAACAGCAAATGAGTAGTTGACAGGAACGGTTTTATATACTTTTGAAAAGCTCAGAATCTTAGAAAAAGCTTGATGCTTGAAGAAGCTCATGATGAGGTATTTATGATAGTAAAAAATTGGGAAAAATTTGAAAAACAAGAATGGAAAATAAATTACAGAACAACATGACAGAATGCTACATAGTTTATTAATACGATAATTGTCATATATTGCTAGATAAAAATTAATTTATAAGATTCATCGGTACGGTGAAATCTCTTCTATGTCCAGCATGACGGTAGCCAGGCTTGCACTCTACTCTCACCCATGGTAATGAAATTATAATAACAAAAAACATATGCAAATGAGCCAATGAGAGGAATGGCTACTTGTGGCTGAGGTAGCACTTAGCGGGATCCTTATGGTGCTTAGATGAGACACGAGACTGCAATTTTATAGCTGATGCTGGAATGAGTTAAGCCTTTTGGGGCTATTGAGATGAAATGCATGTATTTTTTTTTTTTTTCATGTGAGAAGGACATGAATTGGGGGAGCCAAGGACAGAATGTTTTTGTTCCTTCCGAAGTTCATATTGAAATTAAATCCCCAATGCAACAAACAGTATTGGGAGGTGGGATTTTAGGGAGGTGTTCAGGTCGTGAGAGCTCTTCTCTCATGAAGGGATTAATGCCCTTATAAAAGCACTTGATGGAGGGAATTTCCCCCTTGTTTGCTGTTCCAGCTTCTGCCACATGAGCACGCGGCCTTCCTGTCCCCTGGAGGATACAGCATTGAAGACACCACTTGGAAGCAGACACCAAACCCTCACCAGGTAATCTGGTGATCTTAGAGTTCTCAGCCTCCAGAACTGTGAGGAATACATTCCTTACTTGGTAAGCTACTAAGTCTGTTGTATTCTCTGATAGCAGCACAGACCACGAGAGTGACCCTATGGGGATGTGTTCAACTGATGAAGTGGGAGAAAACCCTGACTTCTGAGGAATAGGTGGGCTCCTGTCTCAAGTCTCTGGCTTGGCTCTGGAAGATTGGGTAAAAGAAGAAAAAAAAAAAATAAGCAGAAGCTTTTGCTTATACTGGTTTACAATATGGATCCATAACACCTGTATGATTTAAAAATAAAAAAAAGAATACAAAATAGTGCTGGTTGGGAATGCTCCCAGATGCTTAGCAGAAGCAAACACATCACCTCTGTGAAGAGCACAATTTAAATTCAGACCTCAATTTTCCATAAATAAGTGCAATAAAAAATGAACTCACAGGTGAAGGAATCACGGGATTCCTAAATAAACAGGCCACCATGGATGACAGACAGCAGAAGCAACAGCTGTGCCGTCAGAGCCAGATGCACGGTTTACGCCAGAATCTTCAGGCAAAAATATGAAATAGGCATGAACTAAAGGAATAATGTTCTTCAAAGAGCAAGTAAACAAAACATGGTCAGAACTCACTAAGCATATTTAAGAAAACAATCAAATGAAATTGCCAGGGAAAAAGTTCAAAACTCAGATCATAGATTAAAGAACAGATTAGACACGTGGGGACAGTGTCCCCAAGGTCACTGGGGGAAGGTGAAACAAATGGATATTAAACCAATGCATCAAAAAAAAAAAAAAAAAAAAAACCCAAAAAACAAAAAAGACAGTTGGGAAACATGAAAATAAAATGAAAAGTTCTAACCCCATCCATTTATAATTCTTAAAGAAGAGAGAGATTGAGGATCCTTGTCTGAGATGCCTGGGACCAGAAGTGTTTGGGATTTGGGATTTTTGCAGATTTTGGAACATTTGTATTATATTCATTGGTTGAGCATCCAAAAATTCAAAATCCAAAATGCTCCAATGAACATTTCCTTTGAGCATTATGCTAAAAATTAATGAAAGATACTCTCCCTAAAACCCCGAGAGAACAAATAAAAATAAAATCTATGCCTAGAAGCATCACAGTGAAACCGCAAAGAAACAGCAAGCAGAAGACTTGAAAGCAGACAGAGAGAAGAGACAGATTATATAAAGGAACTAAAATTAAACCGTCAGTGTGTTTTTAACAGCCACAGAGGGGAATAAATACAGTGTAGTAATGTCTAGAGAGTACAAAGACAAAATAAATATCAACCTAGAATTCTCTACCAAAGAAAACTACCTTTTAGGAATTAGAGTAAAACAAAGTTGTTTGCAGGCAAACAAAGCACATGAACCTCTAAACTATTTCAACAAAAAAAAGACATTAACCTAAAGGACTTATATGGACCACTGCAGTGAGAATCGAAGTGTCAGTATAACTGATCACGTACTAAGCCAATAACAAAGAGATAACTTAAAGATGTTGGGAAATTCGTAAACATGCATCTAAAGAAGAAGTTGCACTGTGGGGAATATTTAGAAATAAATTATAATACAAATATTACATATTAAAACATGTAGAATACAGCCAAAGAATTTTTAAAGGGAAATTTATAGATAAACACCAAAATTTTAAAAGATAAGGCTGAAAACAAATGCCTTAAACATTCATAGTCTTACTACCCCCTATATTCTTACTGTAGTATAGAGAAAGAAAAAGAAGGCAAATCAGGTTACAGGACATAAACGAGATATTTCAATACACAATGAATAGGAGTCCTAGAATGAGAGAACAGAAAGATAGAAAGGGGGCAGTATTTGAACACATCATGCCTACATATTCCCCAGAATTTAAGAAAATAATGAAATCCTCATTATACCTGGTCACACTGTTGCATATAGCAACAGCAATAATAACTATGTCCAATTCAAGTGGATTGAAAACAAAAGTAAAATACTGAACAGTGAGGTGATGGAAATTAAAGCATTCTATAGCCGTTTAAGACGAAGACATGGTATTGCTTAGATTTTCTTTAAAGAGGCATGAACGTTTAAAATTTAGGAATGGTAACCAAAAAAAGTAGAAGTATAAATGAAAAACCATTAGCTGAAAAAGAGGATGAGAAAAAGCAGCAGGAGAAAAAGGAGGAAACATAAAAATATAGAGCACAGAGTAAGATGGTAAAAATAAATCAAATATGTCCGTGTGAACACTGCACTATTTTCCAGTGAAAGAATTCGTTTCTTGCATTTGCTTTTAAAACAACAGTAAAAATCCGATATCGTGGTTAGAAGAGAAACACATAAGAACACTAAAGGGTGAAAGCAAAGTATTGAAAACTTACAAAAGAGAAAAAACACCAAGAAAAGCTCGGATAACCACATCACTATCAGACAACAGACATATATACTTTAAGGAAAAAGAATTGTCAAGAAAAATGAGGTCACTACTTACGTTAAAAGGAAAAATTCACCATGTATTTATGTTTTTATCCCGAGCTAAAAATTTCTGAACCTCTCTTTATTTAAAACCATAAATTTAAAATACGTAGAGCAAAACAGTCCCAAGAAAAATAACTAATAAATTCACCATTATAAGGTGAAATTGGATCATATCTAAACCAAACAAGCAATTGAAAAATTTAAGACACAGAATATTTGATCTTAGCAAACTAAGAGTGATATGAAACATTTTAACCTGAAAAATCTTCAGAAAATGACTATTTAATGATAAAATACTAAAAGTTCCTGAAATAAAATCATAAACTAGGCCAAGGTAACTCATGGCACAGGCAATGAAATAAAAATAATGAATTTAATTATAAAATAAAAAATTTAAAAAGATAGAAAGTTGTCCTAATTTTCTGACATCATCTTTATCTACATTTATTACTTCTTGGTATTGGGAACATTTAATATCCTCCTAGCTATTTGAATCTAGATGTCATTACTAACTGTAGTTATCCTACAACTCTATAGAACACTAGAACTTATTTTTCCTATCTAGCTATTTTTTATAACCTTTAACCAATCTCACCCTCCAACCTCCCTTTCCAGCTTCTAGTACCTTCTCTTCTACTTTTTACTTCTATGAGTTCCATATTTTTATAGCTTCCATATATTAAGTGTGAACATGCAATGTTTAAGTTTCTGTTCCTGGATTATTTCACTGAACATTATGTGATAAATTATATAATTTTTCTTGAGTTATCCTATTTCTTAGATTTTTTTCATTAATTCCAGTTTGGGAAACTTTTTATTGAGGCAATAACAATTGAATGTCAATAAAATTTTTACAGTAAAAAATTCAGATTTGGCCATTCACTTTATTTCTATTTCTGTTTCTCCTTCTCCTTCTCCTCCTTCTCCTCTTTCTCCGTCCTCTCCTTTTCCTTTTTCCTCTTCCTCCTCCTCCTCCTCATCATTTTAGAGATGGGCTCTTGCTCTGTCACCCAGGCTGAACACAGAGGCATGATCCTAGCTCACTGTAACCTCTAATTTCTGGACTCAAGCAGTCTTCCTGCCTGAGGCTCTAACATAGCCAGGACTACAAGTGCATGCCACACCACCAGGCTAAATTTTTAAATTTTTTTGTAGAAACAAGATCTGGCTATGCGACCTAGGTTGGCCAACTCTTGGCCTCAAGCAATCCTCTCTCTTTGTCCTCCCTAAATACTGGGATTCCAGGCATGAACCATTGTACCTAGCCCCATTTTATATATTATTTTATACTCAAACATAATGTAATCACACATGATAAGTCACAAGTCATGTAAAAATGTAACAATGTTTTAATTTCATCATTTGAATTACTATCTCAGTCCATTTCTACATTCTCTTAAGCGATTATCTTTAAGATCTTAAAGCATTTAGGTTTCCTTCTTTCAAGTTTTTTAATGCTAAGTTATAAAGAAAACCAAAACCAGCAAGATACTGCTCAATCTGTTGACATCTTATCATGAAGACCATTGCCTGATCTGTGGTGGGCAGAACATAATGTCTATGGAAAGTAGTTTCAGGATTACATGCCACTTTTGCTAGGTTGCTTCCTAGTTTTTTTTCTCTTATATTTAGTAAAACATATTTTTCTAAAATGTCTTAAAATCTTTTAAGTCCTTTATCAAATGAAATAATCATACTGAGATTTCTGGGGTTTTATGAAATAAAACTTTAGTGAGCATTACTAACAAACAACAGTTCACATCAAATGATCATGAATAGCACAAATCCAAAATAAGTTTCTGTAAAGAATATTATTTACTTTTTCTTTTTTTAATAGTGTATGCTTGTTTATTATAAAAACATTCACAAAACACAAAGTAAAATGTGAAAGTCTCCACTTTCCTTTCCAATTCCCTAAAGATAATTAGTGTTGAAAGATCTTTAAGACAGTCTTCTGTGCACATATAAACATATACGTGTCTTTCTCTGCGTGTAATAGGGGCATTTTTTATTATTTATTTATTTATATTTTTTGGGGGGGAGGAGTGCTTACATCATACTAATCAGCATAGCTTTCATCTCATTGAGGGATAGTAGGGGATGGTAGGGCGACCACAACTATGGAGCACATTGCAATGTGCCTTGCATAAGTTGGTTCTATCATGTGTAGAACACAAATGTCCTAATGCTATAATTGGGTAAATGAGATGAAAGCTATTTACTTTTTCTTTGTGGATTTTTGTTATATCACATCACTGTTCTAGTACATCTTTTCTATATTTAATCTAAACATTTTAATAACATTTAGTTGGCATTGCCAACGTTAGGTGTCAGAAGGTAGCTCTAAGGTCAATTTTGACATGTATCATCAAGATGTTCTGTATTTGGACAGAGTCAAAAAGCAAGATACATAATCTCTAAATTGCTCCAAAGAATGTCATGGCTATTAGCGTACTGGCAGCTACACTTCCTAACAACAAACATGCTAAGAAATGTCAAATAAGCTGTTTGAAAATACATTATGTTTGATTTTGCAATATATTTTGTGATAATAGGTAGTACAACTATGCTTATCATTACTTTTTATGTGGAAAGGAAATTTTAAAATATGTTTTATAAATGTGATCTTGGGTTTAGTGATGGATGGAATAGAAGAACACAGTTGTTAGAGATGGAGGAAATGTGGACAAGTTAACCATGAAAAATTGCCTATAGATCACTAGGAGCTGACTTTGTTTCTTATATCATAATTGAAATAAATGGATTTTTTAAATTGCAATGGAATTTCTTTAGATTTACATTCTGTCTTTCACATCTCTAAGTACTTGCAGAGACATAGTGAAGACTCTTTGCTCATCAGAATTCAAAAAGAGTGAACACAGAATATCCTCATTTACCAGCTAAAGATACAGAGTAGTAGAAAATAAAGACACCCTCATGCTTTAGTGTCAACTCATGGGCTGCAAACGGTTCAGGCTCAATCTCCTTTCCAGCATTATCTCATCAAAGCAAATTTTGCTTCTTTCAAAGTTCTGTGAGAAACTAACACTAGAGGGCGCTGGCAGTCTGCAACTTTAAGGCTTCTCAGCTAGGAAAACTCAAACTTGTTTTGGGGGTGGCTTTTTTTCTCCCCCAGTTGTTTGTTTGTTTATCTAAAGGATACCAAGGCCAATTCAGTCCCTTAAAATATCCCTTACAAACAAGGCACAAATGAAGCATGATCATGAACCTCAAATATGTTTTGTACAAATTCAGAAAGAGAGAGAAGGATCTCACTGGAATAGCAGTCTAGTCTAACATCTGACCAGGAGAAAAAGGTACTAAATAAATTTCAAGGAGAGCAAAAAGAGAAAAGCAGAGATTGTAGCTTACTGTTTCTTTCAAGTCATGCAGAGGAGTGAACTTTTGATGTGGTATGTTCATGAGACTTTCTGCCAAAACATTGAAATGTCAAGTATTGCTTTATTTTTAAGTTAGGCTAAGGTGATATTTGGCATACTGTCAGCATAAATATCAAAGATTCCATTTAAATCACATTTCAAATTGTGATTGCAATTTGCATTTAGGACCATGAACTACAAATTGTTTTAAAAGGAAATATTAAAATAGAAGTTTCAGATAGCATTCTACCCCAAATCTTTGTGGTGTCGTGACCTATGTGAAAACTTTGTTTCTTTTCTTGGTTGGTAAAGTGTATCTCACTTGGTTTCAGAATCGCCAGCTGAGTGAGGATCATGGATGTACCAAAAGGTGAAACTCTTTAGAGCTAGAAGTTGCCTTGCCTTTGGATGAATGACAACTCATACTCTATTATTCATAGTATGGGAAATGTATAATTTACTAGCCTCTCACAATTCTGGAATGCAGAATTTTTTAAAACAACTAAAGTGAATTTCCATATTGCAAATTGCAAACACAAGATTATACTTGTGATTACATCAACTTTTTTTTAAAATTTTATTTTATTATTAAATCATAGCTGCGTACATTAATGCGATCATGGGGTACCATACACTGGTTTTATAAACAGTTTGACATATTTTCATCACACTGGTTAACATAGCCTTCCTGACATTTTCTTAGTTATTGTGTTAAGACATTCATATTCTACATTTACTAAGTTTCGCATGTAACCTTGTAAGATGCACCGTAGGTGTAATCCCATCAACTTTTAAAATTACACTTCAACCTGGCCAATCCAGTCTTTTCCAAGTTTGTAGGATCAATCCGGCTGCTTGACAAAAGTGACAGGTAAAATATTACTTTTCTTAAGAAAATTGTTTTTTGTTTGGTCAATTCAAGTGAGTCATAAATATATTTACTATCGTAAAGCTTTTCAAAGTTTAAAATCACGGGCACACTTGGAATCTAGTCACATCACACAAGAAACATTGGCCCAGGAGGTCGAATCATGGTCTCAACCACATAGAAATGACATCATAAGGGGAGAGGGTGAAAATTATTGTTAATAATGTTTCTTTATTCTTCCTAATCCATACTTCCTGATAAATATCAGATTCATGTGATCTGTGATCATTCGTTCACTCATGCATCAATATCTGCAGTTACTCTCTCAGCTATTAGAGAACAAAAATTAAAAGGAAAAAACAGAACCTCTCACAATGGCCTAGCTCAGTTCTGGCTTTTTTTTTTTTTTTTTTTTTTTTTTTCCTTTTGCTCCCATATGAATTTTTAAAAAATGAATGAGAAAACAATAGTGCCAAAATTGTGGTACATTTTAAGGGTTTATGTATCATAAATGAAGGCTTAATGTAAAAACACATTGGAATAGAAATGTGTTATTTATAGGATAATTACAGAATATATGGAAAAATTGTAAAGCAACTTACACATCACATGGCCTAGTAAGAGGACACAGACATACAATTATATAATGAATATCTTTCAGTTCTTGTAGTGCACCTCTGTGGCTGTACATATAACTTCATGGTCGACTGTATCATTTGAGGCCCTCTAAGCTAATGAGGGCTGGAACAGGTGGCCCTCTCTTATCCTACCCACCCATGATAGGGTACGGATTTGAGTCTTGCCCTCAAAAATCTCAGATTGTTAGCAGGAGGTCAACTTGGCCACATACATTTAGGGTACAAAATTAAGTCAGCCCTGGGACCATATTTATTACAGTAGAGTAGAGCACACATCAGAGAGGGAGCCTCAAGTCTTGCTGGGGGAGTTTTCTGGAATGTGAAGGATGGAGTGGGAGTTGTCCAGTAGGATGCAGGCAGGGAACATCCAGGAGGCTGGGAGGGCATGTGTAAACACACAGGCATTCGAGTAAACAAGGGAAAGATGGTAGCTAAGAATCCTATAGGAGGGTCTTTTCAGCAACAAGGTTGGATTTTGGCTATAAGAATTGCTCCATGGTTTTAAGAATTGCTCTATGGGCATATACCTGAATGCTCAGTTTGAAAATCCAGGCTAACCATCTACAGGAAAAGGGTCTCATTGTGGGCTGCTTTCCCTCAAGCTCTCTACTGTCCCAATATGTATATGACTCCCAGTCCTTCTTATTTTCAATTCTTCATCTGCAGCTAGGACCCTGGGGGAACATAGAATAATAGAAAAAGGCCTGGTTTTGGAGTTCTAAGACCAAGAATAATTTCTGTCTCTGAACCCACTAGTTCTTTCTCATCATTATTTGGGGGAGAAAATGGTATCTAACTCCCTTACCTCCATAATAGGGAATATGAAGTATGATCATGTATTGGGCAGTGCCTTGTGAACTATAAAATGCTGTGCTAACATAAGTCTTCTATCTCTGCTCAAACACATCAATCTCCCTCCTACTGCAGGGCCTTTGCATTTGCTCTTCAGTCAACTCAAAATAATGACTCTTCTCCCCTGAGGACCAGGTGTAAGTCCCTTCAGAACCTGGCAGATCAGAAAAGAGCCCAAGACTCAATTACATAGATGTCAATACACACATCTTGTCTAGATTTGGTTCCAGAATTTCTCTCATGCCCTAAATCTGCTTTCAATGGCTTTATTTCCTCTCTAAATTGCTCTAGGAGAGTTATGGTTTCTACCTTGAATGAGACTTTCATCCCTGGCATCCTATGTCAAAATCACAAAGCACTTCCCACAGAAATACTGTCATGAAAACAGGTGCAGGTGAAATCACAAAATTTGTTTTCAATTTCATGGCTTAACTGGGTTGTTGAGAGCTGGCCTGGGAATATAAAAGCCCTTTCCTATATTGCTGCTTTGGGGATATATATTCTAAGTTTCATTACCTGATCTTCATAGAAATATTTGAAGTAACACTTAAGGTACAAAATCCTATAAAAGAAAAATATAAATATAAAATTGCACAGAAGATACTTGTAGCTTCACGTGCCAAAGGGATAGTGGACCTCTCCTCTCCAATTGAAGAAAGATTTTTAAGAGATTCCTGCACTTTTGTAACCAAAGGCCCATCAGAGGTTCATGTAGCTAGTTTCTCACAGATGTCAACGTGGCTGAGTATGCTGACGTGGTCTGCTAGCGGGAGGTTCTCGGGTCCTCAACCAGAGTGCAGTGTTCAAAACAGGATCATACAGGGGTTTTGTTTGCTGTTATGCAATAAGACATTCTATAACAGAGATACTCAAGTAAAGAAATACAATTTAGAACACTGGTTTTCAAATTTTAGGGGGCTACCCATTTGGCCTATGAAATCAATTTAGAAACAAATAGAATAGAAAGAAAATATTTGAGAACATCCTATGTATTAAGGGTGTTATTTTACAAAATCTATTTTTTGTGTGTGAGCAATGTAGTTCTTATTGTTTGGGTGGTCACAGTTACAATTTTTTTGAAAATAATGCTGACCTAGAAGTTATCAAAAAAAGTCAAGGCGTTAAAAGATATTTTAAGAGTAAAGAGAAATTGGTGACTATGAAAATGTCACTGCTTTGGAGAAAAGGAGATAGAAAATAAGAAGGTTTAAGGATTTGTGACCATCAAATAGTACTCCAGGGTTTAGACAGGTGGTGTAGGACTGTGGTCCCCAAGCCGAGGGGCCACGGGGCCATGAACCTTTACCAGTCTGGGGCCTGCCAGTAATCCAGCTGCACAGCATCACGGCCTGAGCTCTGCCTCCTGTCTCAACCCTTCCACCGAAAAAGTTTCTTACATAAAACCAGTGCCTGGTGCCAAAAAAGTTGGAGACTGCTGGAGGAATTCCGTCTCTGCCAGGGCAGCTCCAGCACCTGCTATATATGGCTTTAATATTACCTCCTCAGACCGACTTCGTTACTCCTTGCTAAAATTTCTGCTCTCCTTTCATCTTTCCTCTATAGCACCTATCATGAGGTGTAATTATGTATTTACTCATGTGTTTCTCAAATATCTTTCTCTTTGTCTCTAACTGGGCTTTAAACTCTATGGTGACAGGTTTTACTGCTGTGGTTCATTACTACATAATGTCTGGTCAGGCACTCAATATTTAAGGAAGAGTTCTGGGCACGGTGGCTCACACTTACAGTTCTAGCACTCTCGGAGTCCGATGTGAGTGGATTGTAGCTTAGGAGTTTGAGACCAGCCTGAGCAAGAGCAAGACCCCCATCTCTACTAATCTAGCCAGACAATGTGGCAGGTGCCAGTAGGCTGAGCTACTTGGGAAGCTGAGGTAGGAGGATCGCTTGACCCAAGAGTTTGATGTTGCTGTGAGCTATGATGAAGCTCAGAACCTACCCAGGGTGACAGAGTGAGACTCTATCTCAAAAAAAAAAAAAAAAAAAAAAAAAAAAATTAAGGAAGATACCTTCAGGAGAAATTGTGTCCTGCTAGTGCAGCCTTCTGAGTTATCCAGGCCATTCATTTGCCCTTGAGTTACTTCATAACTCTGTGAGTTGTAGAAAACTGATAGCAAAGCCAATGTTTCCTAGCCACAGAACTGCAAGTGAATCTTGGGAAATATGCAATTGATTAGTACCCTATGGATATCAACAGTTTTGTATCTGCTATAAAATTCATCTTAGCATTCCTCGTTGCCTATATGTTATATAACTGTGTCCTCTGAATTCTCTTTAAAACTAGTGTAACAGTTTAAATTTCTCCTCCTTAATTAATGAGTTAAATAAAACTTTGACATGTGTTTTACATTTTACATCTATATTTATATAAGAGTCATGATTTAACAAAAAAAAATATAAATATATAAAAAAAAATATATATATATATACATGTATCCTATTAGGAAGGAAAGAGGGAGGAAAGAAAGAAAATGGAGTATTAGCTAAAGAGTGCGTGTGCCCATTCATGAGGACTGGTGTGACCTGGATGTGATTATGGAAGAATAAGAGTCTAAAGAAGGAAAAGAGAAGGAAGACATTTGAAAGTTGGCCTGTTAAATAAGCAGAACATGAGATAGCAGTGTAGCCTTCTTACAAAGCAGACTTTGTTTTAGACAGAGACATAAACATAAATACAACATGTGGGAAGCAAAATACATTTTCTTCATGTATTCTTCACTGGCAAGGCACATCCAGTTTTGAGATCCACAGGCTACAGAAACTGACACATGCAGAGATGATTGAGAGAACAGTTACAATTTTTTCACTGCCTAACAAGCAAGTGGGCAGCCAGCCTACCTAGTTCCTATCAAAGTCACCAACTGGCAAAATTAACTGACCATATTCTAAGGCATGTCACTAGAATAAAACAAAGAGGGAATCATAGGGAGAAAGTCAGTATTATCCAGCAAAAAGTAGTTGGGGTGCATTTAAATGAAGAAGGAGTCTATTTCAAGAAGTAAAATTACCAGCAAAGCTAAACCCTGCATTTCTTAAAGATCATCACCCTGTTCATTAGAATAACTAAGGTAATTAAATTGAATTCAGATGGTTTACTTAGATCTAAGAATTAAGTTAATCAGGGATTCCCTATAGCTTTATAAAATTAAGTTCCATTTACTAAATCTAGACACAGAGCTTGAGCAGGGGTTGGTTTGGGTTCCATGGTCTAAATATTTATAATAGGTCTCCAATGAGTGTTCACATAACTTTGAGCAATAGGTACTGATTCTATAACAAGCATTATACAATACATTCCCGGGAATCTTAAAATGCATAAATGCGCCATATTCAGCAGAACAATGGTAAAGGTTGTGATGATGAAATAATGCATAATAATAAACCCAAGTGGTTTCTTTCAGTCATCACAATCAAGTCTGTCTGGCACGAAGTTTATGTGCATTTTTATCTTAAAACTGTTTTTCAACTGTAAGCAAAACACATAAACATTTTAGAAAGACAGAAAGAACCTTGTATAATGTTTCTCCAAATTTATACAATGAAGATTTGAATTTGCAACACACAGAGACACACATACACACATCTTGACATACTTTATAAGCTTAAAGTATAAGCAGTAAAGAATACTTCCCTTTACATAGCATGTCACTATTCACAAAACATCTCCGAGTACATTATCTTCAAAGAACCCCTGGAAAGTCACTCCCTGTTTTTCTCATTTTATAGATAGAGAAATCAAGGTTAGATTACATTTTATAGATAGAGAAATCAAGGTTACATTATCCCTATTCTATAGGTAAAGAAATCAAGGTTAGAGTCTGCTTTGTGGCCACAGAACTGAAAACAGGAAAAGTTAAACATTCATTAAGGTCTTTGCTTTCCATTTTTCATGTTTCAGCCTCTATACTTGCCTTGACTAGACTGATCTTCGTCAAGGTACTGATACTCTCTATGCCTGGTTCACTAGTTACACATTGGGGATAATAATATCACCTACCTCGTACCACTGTCATGAGGCACTTAAAACTGTGCCTTGGCACCTAGTAAATCAATTTCTTCTAATTTCAGCTTAGCAAAGTAAGTTATTTTCTCTGAGGACCGGTTCACTGCCTGGACATCACAGGTTGGCACGAGTCTGATAATGCTCTGCAGGTGCCACCCACAGACTTCAGTACAACAGGGCTTTCCAGCATCAAAGCCTAGACTGGCCTCAGGAATCCTGCCACCAGGGTCAAAGTGCTCCCTTCTGTACATTTTATTGAGCAATTCACTGCCTCTTTCCCAAGGAGCTCTGTTGCTTGGGACACATAGTGTCTTTCTAACCTGGGGTAATAAGCATATATTATACGTATTTCTAGAAATTATACTCTTTTATATTTTTATTTGTTATAAAAAAGAGCAGTTGCCACTTATTTGGCTCTTAGAAGGTGTAAGATACTGTACTACCTGTTTGGCGGGTTTTGTACCCTTACAAGATGCACATCATGTATCTATTTTATAGGCAAGAAAGCCTGAGACTCTAGGACTTCATCAGTTTATCCACAGACACACAGTGGACTGTGACACTAACATTTGGGCAGTTCACAGGAAGAGGCTGATTCCACAACCTGCACCCATGATGTACAAGATGGTGCTTCTTTCTACAGCTAAGTCATGCAAGATTTATTCCATCAATACTCAATATTTTTATTTTCCAAGGGCCAAATTGTGTGATATTTATTGTCTCAATCTTGCCTTTGTTAAAGACTCCATATTCTTTCAAAAAGACAAGGCCTTTTATACAAACATATAAACTAAATAAAAAAAGTCTATCAGGATAAAAAACAGAAAAGAGGAAATAGAAAGGAGGCCAGATCAAAAGTTAACATATAAAATATAGGCTATGAGGGCATGTAAAATGACTAGCATCGGACCATGAATTCTACTTCTCAATAAAGAGTTTAACTTTTTATCCTCTACTGTGGGAGGATCATGCAATATTAAGATTATACCGCACTCCAGTGTGACATATTTAAACACATGCCAGGTGCTAGTGGAGTTGCATTGAACCACCATCCATTAGCCAAATAAATTCTAATCCCAATTTGGTCACTAACTAGCTGGGTGATTTTGGGCTTAAGGCTCACGTTTTGCTATCGAAAAATAGCACTAATCTCACATGGTGATTGAAAGCATTAAATGAAATACCAAATTATAAAGTGCACTATCTGGCAAATAACAGTAAGTGCTCAACAATCATAACTACTGCTGCTATGATAATTTTGTCATTATTTTCTTTCTTTTCTCTTTTGCTCTCCTCTCTCTCCTTTTTCCTCTTCCTAAATGGTCACTTACAAGATGAATTTCAATCTGTTCAGGTCAAGAGATTTCTAGATACGTTAGGGATTGGCTGTACTGCCGCGGATTATCTGAGGCAGTGGCTCTCAACTTTCCGAAAGCCTCCTCATGCTGTGACACTTTGACACAGTTCCTCATGGTGTGGTGACCCCCAACCATAAAATTATTTTCATTTCTACTTCATAACTGTAATTTTGCTACTGTTATGAATCGTTATGCAAATATCTAATATGCAGGATGTATTTTCATTGTTACAAAGGGGCCGCGACCCACAGGTTGAGAACCGCTGCCTAAGGAAAAGGCAGGGATGCAAATTAAGTAAATGTGGCTTCTGTTTTGAAGGAGTTCATGTTCTTCATGAGACATCAACAACTATATGTTTGAAGGCCTACAAGATGGGGACATGAGGAAGGATGAAGCAGTTTAGAGACCTTCAAATTATCTGGTAAATAGATAACTTTGATACAATATGATTAATCCAGGTCTAAATGTCCACAGAGTGTTTTCAGAGACGAGAGGGACAACATATAATAATTAGAAAATACGATAAAAATACACAGGAGGGGCTATGAGAACTCGGTGAACTAAAAAAGAGAACAAAAGAGGGTTTTTACTGACAGGGTCATTGAAGTGAAAGGAGAGAAGGAAATCTGAGACAGGCCCGAAGGCAACACAGGGCCTGTGGGCAGCAACCTGCTCGGAGACACCCAGCTCCCCCAGCCCCACTTCAGTCACCCACCCACTCAGCTCTAAGAATATAATCAGAATAGTGTGTGTATAAAATCCCTCAAATAAAAGAGGACAGGGTCCAAGGACAAAAAATGTATCAGCTTCTAAGGGACAACTACCTGGCCAGAAGTTTCAGCTTTGGGCTTCTGCAATGGAAAGATGATTCATATAGAACAATGAGATAGCCCAAAACTACGGCTCCTGGGGAGTTTCTGTGCCAAAAGTCCAGTACGTGGCTTCTGTGAAGAAATCTCCTGACCTCGAAGCTCATGAGACTGTAACTTTGAAGAGAGTGCTAGGACTTTTTGCTCCAGAGAATGTGACTAAATTCACAGGAGACAACAGTGGGGGATACGGGGAGAGCACAGGCTTTGGGAGCAGTGAGACCTCGCTCTGTCTTGTCCCTGTGGAACCTGGGCCGTTTCTCCTCACCCTCTGTGTGTCCGTTTTCTCAAGGGTAACATTAGACCTGAGCCCAGTAACCAGGTATCATCTAACGGAGATGAAATGTAAGAGACACTGGTACTTTTGTTCTCGGAGGCTTCTTCAAATAAGAGAGAACATAAATCCATTATTGTATTTACTTTAAAAATGATGATAACAGTAAAAGATTTGTTTTGGAAATATAAGTTCTGAGCATTGTAAAATCATTGTAAGAAGATACTGTGTATTTTCATTGTCACTTTTCTTAGTTCTGAGTTCCACTAAATTGGTAAACTGTGTTTCTAAGAGCACAATAGTGTATACGGTTATAACTCAGGCTAAGAGACTTTCTATGGTTTCCTAATTGTTTTAAAATAGCAAAATCAATGTTTATATGATATGCCACCCTGGGCAGTAATCCTGTCAGTTCTCGTTAACAGAACAGGCCTGAGCTTGCTCTCTTTGGAACAGCTCCCTGACAGGAGATACAAGGTGTGTCCAGAACTTACGGTGGGTTTGGTTCAACTCTCCCTCAGACTGTGGCAACTGTGAGAAAGATGGCTTCGTTATGATCATGCTTGTAACATTTTGTCTGTTTTAATACCCAATTCTAATGTCAACTTCACTGGATACCTTACTCCTTACAAATGTCACCACACACAGTGGATAAAATGATGAAAGATCTCACAAACAATGCTGAACAGATGGAGCTTCGCAAGTCCTAGGTTAGAGGTATCATCTGAGACAATCAGATTGCTAGCTCTGGACACCCTCTACTTCTCTGTAGCCAACAGATCCTCGTCTCCTGTAAATTTCTGGTTGAATTTACACATATAAGGCTTTTGGTAATTCGGCCAATAGATATTTCAAATGGACTTTTCTGGAAGTGATATGGTATAATGGTGAGTGGGGGGAATTTGGTTGCCTTACAGATCTGGGGGGATTTACTTATAGGCACGGACTTCCCTGGACTTCTCCATTTCCTCAAGTGCACACTGTGTTCATCACACAGGATTCTTTAATAAATGAGAACATCCCAAAGCATAGTTGGATCACAGTAAGTGAGTGGTATCATTAGTAATATTATCTATTCTTACTAAGACAACTAGAGATGATAACTAGATACTTACTGCCCATTAGAAGACTCTCCTGTTTATACCCATGGAATAGTTAGCTAATGTACACTGTTTCTCTCTCTCCCCCATCAATTATCTGTGTTTTTTGGCTAATGTGGCAACCACGGAGGACACAAAGGTCCTCTTTCCTTCTCAACTCTATTTGTAACACAGAAATACAGGGCAAAGTCTCTTTCTTTTTTTTTTTTTTTTCGTATTTTGAGATAGGCTCTTGCTTTGTCACCCAGGCTGGAGCACAGTGGCATCATCTTAGCTCACTGCTGCCTCAAATTTCTGGGCAAAGGTACTCCTGTCTCAGCCTTCTGAGTAGCTGGGACTACATACAGGCTTGCATCCCTACCCATGAGTAATTTTTTTTCTTTTATAGAGATGGGGTCTTGCTCTCATTAAAGATGATCTCCATCTCCTGAGCTCAAGGGATCCTCCTGCCTTGGCCTCCCAGAGTGCCACTATATCTGACTAAAGTCTTTCTTTCCAGATTCTGCCATTGATGGTAACTACATGTGAAGTGTTAACCAAATTGGAGCCACACTGGCATTAACCACATCTGATCCTGTGACCTACAGAATTTAACTTCCCACTTCCTCTAGTCTTACCTTTTAGGATAGTCTGTATTTTCCCTACTCTTGATATTCTATTAGTTCTTGTTTTTCTGTCTTATTATATGTGAACTCGTAAGTTTTGAGCTGTCTCAAATCCTTTGTGAATACATATGTGAATACAAAAATACACAATCAAATACATTTTATTCTCTTGGTGGCCCAACTCTAGGGCCTGTGTTTTAGGAAGCACAGTGCTCAACTTTCTATTCCAAGCTAGCGTCTATCCCAGACCTAGGCTTTTGGTGCAGTTATCCTCCTGCCTTTCTATATCAGCCAATTTCTACCACCACATAGACCCTTTATCCTTTAACCACCATTTAATAGATTTAATATGGATGACTTCATGAAATCAACTTGTCCATCTGTAGTTAAAGGGGCTTGAAGAAAGCCATCAACACCACCACTTGGCAACCTGGAACTCACGTTTGGGCGGAAGTGGGCAGGTAAATGCAGAATGCATCCAATGTCCTCTCAGCCTCCCATTTGAGGTTTCCCAGGGGTGAAGTACAGCTGCATGCACTATGGTGGGAGACTGCAGCACAGGGCCTCCAGCAGACCTCATTGTCCTGTTTGCATAGAGCAGGCATGAGCATGACCTTATGGAGTCCATGAGTGCTTTGGGACCAATGTTGGGGCTTAGCTAAAATCTGGTTTGGGAAGAACTGGGAAAGATGGCCACCTGATGCTTAGAGACCTTGTAGTTCCAGAGCTTTGTGTCCCATGAGAATTGAATTTGTGCATGACCACTTTTTATGGGACGCAACATCTCTGATTCTAGCTAACTAATTTCTAGGCATTCTGAAAGAGCTCTTGGGGTCATTTATCTGACCATCTTTTCTTGTTTTTGTTGCTGTTTTTGGCCGAGGCTGGGTTTGAACCCACCACCTCCAGTATATGGGGCCAGCGCCCTACTCCTTGAACCACAGGGGCCACCCTATCTGACCATCTTTTTTTTGGTTTGTTTGCTTGCTTCAGATTAATATGAGCATACAAATGTTTAGGTTAAATTGTTTTCATTTCTAAAGTTCAAGTTGGCCCTTCACCCAGTAGGCATGCTGAACAGCCTCACATCATGCACATTAGGTGAGAACTTGCCAATCAACCAGTCACCCTCCCCCCTTCCTTTTTCTCTTTCCCTCCTCTCCCCTCCCCCTCACTAAAATATACTTGTGTTTTCTTTTATGTGGGCATGTAGTTGATTATATATTGCTTTCATATTAGTATTGAGTACATTGGATACTTATTTTTCCATTCTTGTGATACTTTACTAAGAAGACGTGTTTCACCTTATCTGACAATCTTCTTATTTCTTTTACCCACCCACCCACCCACCCATCCATCATTCAACTCACTCAACAAAAGATTGTGTCTACTCTGTAGACAGAGACCTGAGACAAAAAAAAAAAAAAAAAAAAAAAGAAAGAAAAAAGACAGTATTCTGGTCTCTGAGGAGTACATTTAGCCTTGAAGAGAGAAACATATACGCAAATGAATAAGGGAGCAATAGTGTTAACAGGTGCTAGGATAGAGGTGTGTTCAGGGAGACAGAGGGGAAGGGTCACCCATTCCCATTCTTCTAGGAATCAGGAAAGCCCTCATCTGGCTCCTGGGAGAAGAGGGAGTATCTATAGTTGGGCATGGAGAGAGGTCTGGGAAGTAGAATAACATTCCAGTGGGTAGAGAGGCTTAAAATAATATCTTTACCAACTTAAAAGATAATTAAAGTTTTTCTGGGATTTGTAGGACTATATGCTGGCTTCATTGAAGATTAAGCAGATTCATTAAAAGAACATTAATTAATATTAGTATGAATTCCCAGAGGCAAATTTGACTATTTAACATATATTACCTATAAATTACTAATTCACATAAATTACCTACCAAAAAATTTTTAAGTTTAACATAGCCTTATTTTTGTTGTTGTTGTTCTTTCACATTAAACAAACTAAAAATCCTATTTGAATTTCTTTAGGTCACATAGCTTTAATGTGTGGTAGAAGCAGAATTTTAATCTAATTCTTTCATATTCTATATTCACATTTTTCCTCTATGATATTGCTTTGTCTTAGAAATACAAGGATTTGTTATCTATTGTTTATAACCCACTTTATTTATGCCATAATTATTGCACAACCATTATACATTACCCACTGATCACAACGTATGTATCCTGAGTAACATGCTAACAGCAAACCATACTGAATAATTTTTTTTATAAAATAGTCTATTTAGGAAGTATTTCAATTTAACAGATGAGATTTATAAAGAAGACAAAACTCACTATTGATAAGTTAGCAGATGTCAAGTATTTCTAAGTGCTTTGTACATATTTTCTAAGAATTCTCAAAGCAAAACAATGATAGGGGCATAATTACTCCTGTTTTGCAGGTTCGTGAATATAATAACATATCTAAAGTCAATGAATTGCAGAGGCAGGATTCAGAGTAAGGTTCTTTTAGATCCCACACCCCATGCTATCACATGTTATACTACAAGAATGAGACGAGTGCAGAGAAGAATGGTCTTTTTCCTGTTATTTTATAATTTTTATGTGCACAAAGCCCTGGGATAGTCTTCCTAAGTTTCTGTTCTTATCTCAGTAAAACAAGATGAAAAGTATTTGAGTCCATTGTGCCTTCTAAAGGCATAATATTATATAACAGGGAAGGGTGGGGCAGAGAAAAAATGAAAGAAGAATGTTCTGAAGAACCTTCCAAAGATAGCTGGCAAGAATCCAATCTGACTCTTGTTATTAATAAGAAAATATCATAAAAAAACATGAAAGCAACTAAAAAGTGAGTAACGATGAAAGCAAGTTAGCATAATAAACTCCCCTTCCTCACAGTTAACCCAACATGATCCAACACAGTAGACACACCACAAGGTCCATGGCTAGAATCATCCAATGTATGGCTCAGGGAGATTCCCAAATGGAAACAGCCAAGCATTTCCTTAACAAGGCCAATGTGCTGCATTCACTTCTGGACCAAATTTCACTCTCTGTGGGAAATCACTTTCCTCAAACTCCAAAATACCGTTTGATAAACTGTCTATGCTTTCAGTAAAAAATCCTGACATCTTAAGTTATAGTATACCAAGCAAAATATATGAAATTTCCAAGGGACCCAATCAGGAATTTTTCCAGTTTGAATATTTCATAACTTGGTACAGTTCCTTAGTGTTGAAAAAGATTAGCAGAGGTGAGGACTAGAACTCGAGCATTAGAGAAAACATAGTTTTGTCTCTAATCCATGATTCTGCCATGATTCCGAAGACCACTCTGTTCATTTCTGCAGAACAGAAAAAGCACATTGAAAGAGGTCATCATGGCTGTTTCTTTTTAATTAGTTGTATTTTGTTTACTTTTTTATTCTATTGCTTAAATTACATGAAGAAAAGAAGTATGATTATTTTTAGATACATTTAACCTATTAATTTTCTCCTTAAACATAATTCATTGGAAACTGCCCTGAAGCAGTACTCTGTTACATTTATTTATATGTTGCGAGGGTTCCCTCAGAGAAAAGCACGATTATTTGGGTGAGGGATTACAGCAACATATCAAAGTCAAGTGATGCAGAAACCATGCATGTTTCTGACAGGAAAGGTGATATGCTTGTTGTCCTGGGTGTAACTGTGTTTGGGTATGCATCCATTCTCATGGTTTTTCAACTTCATACATATTAATAATAATCTTTTTAAAACCAACATTATAATCCCTTTGGTATTTCAAATGGAAACATTTTCTTCTTTATTTATAAAGCTCCAAAACAGAATCAAATCAGTATAGAAGAAGAATATAACAACCCCAAACATTAAGATACAAAATTATATTCTCTGATCTGCTGGTTGCTTTTACAAATTCATTTTAAAGAGAGTTCATTTGGTATATTATTATATATAGCCCTAAAGTTGACTTGGGTAGTTTTTAATTTGGGTTGCTCCTCTCTCTCTCAACAGGAATAAATGACTCTGAGGAAATCTAGCCAGTGCCATGGAGATCATAATAAAAATAAAAATACAAGCCATAGCTTCTTATCATATAAACAAGATGTACAAATAGCAATTACAAGTCAGCTATGAATATTGCCCAGGTTTTTGACTATAATTCTACTTGTGGTCTGCTCTAAAATAAAAGAAAAAGAATCGCTTTGAACCAGAAAAGCTATTACTTTTGGGACATGATTCCATGGTATCCAGGACCTAACCTTGCAGTGAAATGGAGGAGATGTCTCATTGGGAACATGAAATCATATTTACCTTACAAATGAAAAATCCGGACATTAGAAGTATAAGGCTTTTGACTTTCAGTCTGTCCTTTCTGATACTCAAGTTTACTTCATTCTATAAACTTAGCACTTTCTCAAACTCTCATAATAATTGTCATTGTAGAATGCCAGGACAGACTTCAGAGTCCTCTTTTTCAAAATGGTACAATCAATGGGATGACATACATGCGTTCAAAGCTGCCAAATACCGAGGAATCTCTCCTTCACTCAATAGGGTTATATTCTAGTAGCTGCTGAAAATCTCACCTTCTCAATGAGTAAGACTTAAAAATCAAGTTAAATAAAATTCAACAAAAATAAATTTAACCCTCCAAAACCTCAAAGAACCACATTTCATCTATTTTCAAAGTCTGTTACTTCTGGTTATCCATTGCTATTTACAAAACCATCTCAAAACACTGGCTTAAAACACTGATTTCTCACAAATCTATGGGATGACAGGGTGGTCTTCTACTATACAGGATATTATTGGCTACAGTCTTCTGGGGCTTCCCTTGACTGGATCATTCACTCAATAGGTGGGTAGTTGGTGCTGTGGGTTCAGAGCCCAGCTTGGCTGCAGTGCCTACATGTGGCCTCTCTGTGTCAGCTGGGATATCTCCTAGCATGATGACTAGCTTCCATCCCAAGAGTTAGTGTTCCAAAGGACTCATATAGAAGCTTCATTCAACACCTCAGAAGTTACACAGTCCCACTTTTACTCCATTCTCACCAAACAGCAAGACATGATGTAAACTCAATTCAAGGTCAGGGGAGACTACACAAGGTTGCAAATACAGGGGGATGTGGTTCCTTGGCCATCTTTGGAGACTAGATACCACAATATTCACAATATTTACTTTATATACTGCTAAAGACAAACTTCAGAAAATGAATCTAAAGGGAAAAATATTTAGCAAATTTATAAAGCATTTATATTTGTAAATTTATTTTCAAAGAACCTATACATACAGTTTTTCCCTTAGCACAGACATTTACTAATGAGGATACATTTTATAATCCTGCATTATGTACCAAACAGCCAAGGATAAATTCAGCATATATCTTTAGGTGCTTAAACTCTAAGCCAATAAGTAAACTCAATTAAATATATCCAACAACTGTTAGAAGCATTATTAAGCCATTGATTCATTGTGCACTATTTTTTCCAGTAAACAAGGCATTACCCATCTTTGGACTTTTAGCAATAGGATACACAACTTTTAAATATCAAGTGCTACTGAAAACTATATTTAAGTTGAAATAAACCCAAACAGCAAAATGTGAATAAGTTTACAATCTTAGGTGACTTCCTAAAGTTTGATTTTTTTCATTGCTCTTTTTTTGTGAAAATGCTAACACTTCTGAATAAATATGGAAGGAAAAATATACTGCTGCATCTCACGATCAATTGTCCACACTTGACGGGTTCATTATTTCAATTTTTTTTTTTGTTTTATCTTTGAAGAGGACTTTCCACTGACTTACATTTTTCAATTTTTAGGGAAAGTGAGAACATTAGAGAATAACAGGAAGCCATGTTTTCAAGTGTATTTTCTTCCTTTTCTCACTCATTTACATAATCACTATTCTGAAGAAGACAATCATAAGATCTACTCCCCTAGCTCCTTCACTAGAAGGAAAGAAAGAGGAAAACATACGTAAACAATCAAATGCACGCAACTTGTCAGAAACACTCTAAAGGAAACAAACATGAGGCGAGATAGAGAAGTGTGGGGGTGGGGGTGGGGCCTGCTCTAGGGAGTGCGGTCTCCAAAGCCTTGGTGGAGAAGAACCTTAGCTGAAGACTGAGAAGGAGCTAATCAGGACCGGGGTGGAACAGAGAGCATTTCAGGCAAAAAGAACGGCTTGGGAAAAGACCAAGCCAAGGAGGAGGTTGGTCTGGGGAACTAAAAAACTAGAGTTAGCAAGCCAGGAGAAAGCGGTGTGAGTTGAGGATGGAGAGGTGCGCACAGTCAGAGTCACAGAGGCTGGAGGCTGTGATAAGGATTCGGAAGCAACAAAGAACCTGAAAAGTGGAGTGCAGGTTACCAGATCTGGAGAACAGCAGCACATAGGCTATCCCCGCCTACTGAGACTACAGGCTGGAAAGGCCAGCAGTAAGAAGGCCACTCTCAGGCTGTCTACTAAGGCTTGTCCTATCCCAGAGGAGGCCCATCTGCTCAGGTTGGTCAGCTGCAATGCCACCTTTTTACCAATAAGCCTGAATATACCTATTACATTAAAGTCTCTGAGCTAAGTTTCGCAGAACTCCAACTTTATGAACTCCTCTTTTAAGAGACGCTAAAGAACAGCGCGCGCGCGCACACACACACACACACACGCATGCACACACCTTAAAATGCAAATTATTCACAGCAGTAGCTCATCTAATTCTCAGACATCTAAATTTATCTTACAGCAATTGCCCGGGAGGGGTGGGAGGAAAACGGCAGGCAGATCTGGACAACCCTCTAATTTCACACAAGATGCCTGGGATTTGAGTTTTGTTACAGAACTTCCACCCACAAAATGTTATCGTCAATGTCCTAAAGTACACAGATTTATTCAACTGGTCCTAATTACAAAATGGAAAGTGATATATGCATTATTTTTTTTTATATTTTTGAACAGATGTGCTTTTAACTTTTCACAGGGTGATAGGATTCAGCTAAAATAATTTCAGGAGAAAAAAAGAGAAATGTATGAAGAAAATCAGTCTGTATGGACATCTAATTAAAAATCAGTTAAACATTTTATCAGATGAATGTATGACTTCAGTGTTAGCAAAGAAAATAGAAATAACTTAAAAGAGCAATGACATAAACACATTTTCATGTGTGACACTAATGCCCTCTGTCCATTACCAATAAGGCTCGTGGCATTTGCCTGTACACAAATTGCAGTGACAGATTCAACTATCACACAAACTTCAATAAGTACCAGCTTTTTTTTTTTTTTAGATCATAAGGCCAAAGAAAACAGCACTAAAAGAAATGTCTTTGTGCAAATGCATCATTACTTCTTCAGAACCATTTTTTAAAAATTTTGATTCCATTCTTGAAATAGCATGAGATTCAGAATCAGACAACTTGTGTTCATTACCAGTCCTGCCACCTGCAGGAATACAACTTGGTCTTTTGACCCCAGCTCATCTGTAAGACAAGCTATCATGACCTATCTGTTAGGGTGTCCGAAGGACGAAATGAAATCATGAGAACCTGCAACCGGGCACACAGAAGGTCTTCCCAGAGGCAATCTTGATCCTTGCCAGTAAAGGCGAGGCTGTTCAGAGGAATAGCACTGGGTGATGCACCATTTGGATGCATTGTCTCCTCTACAGACAGCAATGGACCCAGGCCATGGGATGGAGGGTGTACCCTTCAGTGGTGAAGAAATAGTGAATGCAAGCATGCTAACTACATACTCTTTGATGGGCAAGATCCCCTCCACAATAGAGAAAATAATTTAAATAATAGTAGCAAATGTTTATTGAGTTTTTATAGTATATTTCAGGCATCATATTAAGTGTTTTTATGCATTACTGAATTTAATCCTCTCAATTTACAAGTCTACTATTGAACAGGACTGATTACCAATCTTACATCCATTCTTAAAAGGTTCATTATGAAGAGGTAGTAATGATGACATTACTGGTCATATTTTCTGGTGAAGTTAATAATTCCTGAGATTAAACTCATGTGTCACCCACTCCCTGGTGTCAAGCACTTTAATCATAGGATAGAGTAATCGCAGGAAGTGCAGACTTGGCAAGAAGAATAGATGGTACATTTTGGAGAACGTGGATGTGGGCAAGGAGGTCTCCATGGGCAGGGCGGCCTGGGGGGTGCAGAGGGAGGGAGGGGCGGGACGGGGAGACACTGCTCCTCCTCCACCATCACAGCTCTGGGGCTGGGGTCTCACTGGCATCACCGCACAGTCTTTGACACTGGCGGGGAGGCACTGCCAGGGAGAGGAGAAAGCAAGAAGTGAGAGACGGGGCATGGTGGCCTCTGAGGCAGGGAAGCCAGATTCTCACCCTGAGAATTCTCAGTGCTCCTGCCCAGAACGCTTCCCACCCCTTCCCAGGTGGAGTAGGGAAGCAGGATAGGTCACCATTACACAGGGACCATAGCATGCCAGGGGTCAGAGGAGACAGAAGTGCCCTCAAGGGTGCTTGTTGCTTTTGTTAAGTTTCTCCTCTGGTGGCACCGTCCTTTCTGCCTTTAACATGCTTAAATCTCTTATCTTTAAAAAAAAAAAAAAAAGTCATTTGACTCTGTCACTTTCTCTCAGGACTTAATTTGTTCTTTCCTTTGGCCTAAGGAGGAATTTAAGGTCATCACTTCAGTACCTGAGTTCAGAAAAACCTTCTTCTTTTCCTTCCTACACATCCCACTTCTCAGTTTTTTTCCAGTTACAATTTCACTATTGGTCCAACTGTCCTCTTCACATGTTTATCGATCACATTTCTCTCCATCAAATTCAGAAGCCTTTTCTGCTATAATTATGGTTGTTATCCCTACCTACAGCAAAGAGAAATGATATACCACTAAATATAGCATGATGAGTTAGGGGCAGAGCAAGGAATCATACTTCATTTCTTCTTACAGAATAGAACGATGATAAAACACAAATATATGCAAATGATTTTCATAGAGGAATTGAAACAGGAAAGGACAGGGAGGTAAAGGACAGGGACACTCAGTCTCTCCCCATCCTATCCCCCCCCAAAAAATAATAATTCCAGGGCACAGAGTGAGCTACTTTCTAAAATCCCACATAGGAAAATTCCATTGCTGTGTGAGCTGCTGTGTGAGGGGACTGTCTACACAGACCCTTTCCTTCCCTTTTGATGTGTGTAGAAAATTGTGGTTCTGTTTTCTCTTCCATTTCTCTATTATCTCTTTCATTTTGTTGGTCTCTCTTCCTCTTAGGTCCTCATCCTGGCATTTGGATATTATAGTAATGTCTGAAATCTAACAGGTAAGAAAGGGAGAAGTGGGGAGGGAGAGCACTGGAGAGGGGCAGAGCGTGTATCCAACACAAAGGAGGTTTCCTAGCAGCTCCATTGCTCACAGAGACACTGTCACCTGTCCAGTGTCTCATCCAACTACAGCTGTCCCCAATCATTCCTCTTCATCCTGCATGTGGCTGCGTGAGGCTGCCACAGCCTCATTTCTGTGTGATTCTTCCCCTTCCTGTTCATCTTTGTATCTAGATTTCCATGGTGTGCCAAGACAGCATGTTAGGTGTGCCATAAACAATTTTTAAAGCTCATTAATTAAATTATTTCTGAAATAAGTTCAAAGCACAATAAGTATATTCTTTTCTTTGACTTTCTTTTTCATCACCATAATGAAAGTTTAACTATATGTTCAAGTGTGCCATGAGATAAAAAAAAAAAGGTTGAAAAACAATTGCCTAGAACCTTGGTTCTCAAACTGTGGGTCACGACCCCTTTTTTCCATTTGTAACAAGGCGGCAATTGGGAAGGATGAGAACAACTGCCCTAGAAGACACACTGTAAGATGTGTCACCCCGGCAGGGTCACCTCTGCAAAACCATTTTCATCTCAAAGTGACCTGTCAAATCTATAGTGACTCTTGAGATTTGAATACCACCTTGAAAGTCATTTGAATTGGAGAGGAAAAGAAAACCTGAAGGGCTAGCACAATGGTTCACGCCTGTAATTCTAGCACTCTGGGAGGCCGAGGCCGGTGGATTGCTTGAGCTCACGAGTTCGAGACCAGCTTGAGCAAAAGCAAGACCCATCTCTACTAAAAATAGAAAAACTGAGGCAGGAGGATCACTTGAGCCCAAGAGCTGGAGGTTACTGTGAACTATGATGCCATGGCACTCTACCCAGGGTGACAGCTTGAGACTCTGTCTCCAAAAAAAAAGGAACAAGAAAGACAAGAAAACCTGAAGAACAGTAGCTTTACGTGTTTATTGGGTTCAACAATAACAATGAAAGAATCTGGAAAAGGTGATCTGGGTCTCAAACGATGACCCTGACTAGGCATCATTCCTCGGCTTTCTTCAATGCATTTTATCTAAGTATCCCTTAAATACGTTATCTGGTTAGATCATTCCTGTGTCTATTACACATAAAGTTAAAACAGCAGCTATTTAAAACAGGAATAACTCCTTTTCTTTTCTTTTTTTTTTTTTTTTGAGACAGAGTCTCACTATATCGCCCTCAGTAGAGTGCTTTGGGGTCACAGCTCACAGCAAGCTCAAACTCTTGGGCTTAAGCAATTCTCTTGCCTCAGCTTCCCAAGTAGAATTCATTTTGAGTATTTGGGTTTGACATGGTGCTGGGGGTAAAGATGCTGTATGTGTACAATAAATGAATAAATAAAACCTACTAGGAAGAGGGATATACAAATGTTCAATGTTGGCCAGGCTTTCCTTCCTTCCTTCAAAATCTCGCAATGAGTATTTTTGTTTTCACATTTTATATTAATTCTTCTTTGAAACAGTACTATTTAGTATAATAAAAATATAGTGCTGAACATTTGCTAAGTGATTTATAAAGTATACAGTGAAATAAATTTAGAGATGTCCTCTCAGGAATCATAGGTCACTACCATTTACCGTGAAAAAAACATTGTAGAATGTCATAGCTTTCAAAATCTTATTTCTTTTCTCTAAAGCCATTCTAAAAATTAAATCATGAAAAAGTTCAACAAGTTTGATGCTTTACTCAACATTAGACACAGAAAGCAGATGACTTCCCAAGCATCCTCATAACATGTGCAACTTGCATTACATTTGATCTGTTTATAGTCAGAATCCAGAAAGTCAACTTGATATTATTTCTTGAGCAGATTTGAAGAAACTGAAATATAAACAGTTCTTACCAAGTTCAGAGAGCAACTCAATTGGGAATTTAACCTTCACATGCTCCTGGTGGTGATGTTTTCAACAGTGAACAAAGTCTTGGGAAACAGGTCTTATAGGAACACAATTACTGATTTATTAAGGAAGGTTGAAATATTATAATAAGTATAAATATATAATATATAGTATTATAAAAGTAGAAAGATGAGAAAATAGGAATCAAAATCATAAATTTAAGTAGACAATTTTAGGCCTGAAGACAGTAAGATGAAAAAATAAGATGACCATTAAAGATACCACTTTCAGGAAAGAAAATTCCATCCGTGTCAATATCATGACTATAATACCCAGTTTAGTTCATCACAAGCAGATCTTATCTGCATCTATCATGGGGCCAGTTAGGCCATTATGACTAAAATAAAGTTTCCATTGCAAGGTCCTAAGACTACCTTTTACTACTTTCTTTTTTCAAAGTCTCCCTTCAACTGTTATAACTTCAAGAAATGGAGAGAAAATATAGCCATAATAAAATATTTTAAGAAATAAAGTAAGACAACTCTCTGGAACAATAAGCTTTACAAAGCCCTGTAAGCACTGATGCCAGTTACCACAATTATTTGCAGTCTTAAGTGACATCTTAATAAGTTAGGCCAGGAAACTCATGGAAGCTGGGTATCCATGCTGACAACTGTTAACTTCAAGCTGGTAATTAGATTCAGTGAAGAAGTCTTCTTGCCAAGGCCAGAGCTTTTAAGGAACCTTCTTGGGTGCAGGGTACTGAAGCTCAGCTAAGAGTCCAGGTCCTGTCCAAGGCAATATGCTACTTTTTTTTTTTTTTTTTTAGGCTGTGGGGAGCAAGGACTTTCCAGGCTCCTTACCAAGGTCTATGTCTCCAGGGATCAAGATAGTCAAGGAGACTATTGTGGACTCTCTGTTGCCTGAGAGGCCACTATTCTCCCAAGACACTGTTCCAGGTTCCTACTCAAAGTAGCACCTGCCCTCCTCACCCTCAAGGGTTGAGGATGGCCTCGTAGGAGCTGGGACTCTGGGGCTCTGAGTCACAACAGAAGCTCCTATTAGCAATTTTTCTGAAGGTAAATGGGAGGGAGAGACAAGGACACAAGCCAATTTCTTCTGCCCCTCACCCCCACCCCTCAGGCCAGATGACTGCCTGGCAAACAGCCACCCAGGCTTGTTCATAAGGATCCCAGGCTGAACCCAGTCCTCCACGGGCACCTTCAAGCAGGAATATGACCTAAATATTTCTTTTGGAATTCTCTCCTGCTCCCTTTACTACTGTAAAAATGATTAAAGATAATTTTCATCTACTGATTTGTAACATCATCCTAGATTTTTTGGTGGAAATTTGGATTATTTTGACACCTGCAGGCAGGTTAACAACAAAAAAAGAGAGTAGGTTTATTTGCCTTAGGGGTGTGTTAGATCAAAAGTCTTGATTCAGGAATGGCACAGACATAGCAGCACCTATTGGTGGGGGTCAGAAATGGTCTTTGCAGTCTTGCCACAGAATTTATGAATATTTAAAAGAACCAGAAGTTTGTTGCACCAAAAGAATTGGTTATAAAATTGGATGGAGGGAAAAATGAATAAAATGAACTTAACACTTAAAAATTAATATGTAGTAAAAATTCTTTTAGACAAATTTCAAGTCACAATTGTAATTCTTCAGCAAAACCCCATGATTTACTTAATGGGTTTCAATCTGGAGAAAGCAGGCTCTAGAATCAGTGCCAGAAATTAATGCTTATCATGTAAAGAGCTGAATTCTCTCCCAGTTTGGGAACAATCCATAAAAGCCTGGCTTGAAATCAGGTTGAAATAGTCACTCTAATTAACAAAATAAAGGACATAATTCAGAGAAGTATAATAAGAGTCCTCTGTTTAAAGTACAAGAGTGTGCTAGTCACAATGACAGTTCCTAATCTCCCCCACTGACAAGTGACTTCCATGGAATAAAGTCAGCTTAGATGGATTTTCCATTGAAATGGTTAAGGATTAAAAAGAGTTGGTTGGACAAGCGTAGCTCATTCATATAACATTCCACTTAAAATACACACACACATCATGATATCCTTATGAAAATAAGCTGTCTTCTTAGTCACCAGAATTTGAAAGCGAAAGCTGACATTAAACCATTTTGATTAATACATGACATAGTCAGAAGACTATGCTACACTTCATTCCCCCAAATCTCTGAGCTTCTGTGACCATGGTATCACGTTATGCAGTTTGCAGGGCTGAACTCCTTGGAGGTTACTTATACAAAAACATACATTTCATTTAAAACCTGACCGGGCTCATTCCTGTTCTAGATAGATTCATTATGACAACCTTTAATTGGGCAAACTGCCAAAATGCAGCCAGTTTAACAGGCCCGTTTAAATGCAGCACATAGATTAGTATGCTTATTTGACTTGTTGAGAATGATTTATGGAATAATACACGCTAGAGAGAGAGTACAAAACCTTTCAAAGGGCAGTTCTTGAAGAGTTTAAAAGTCCACAAAACTGGCCTGCATAATAGACACTTGAGGACTTTAAAAATTTACATTTTTGTCAAATTCAATTCTGTAAGATAGAAGCCATGTATAATCTTGGGAAGTAAAGGGGTTAATTTCTAACAGAAATTAGTTTATCTCAGGCTTTTACTCTAGATAGGTACAGGGAGCTGTGTGCATGGGAATGGGAAGAGTATGCATATTTCAAAAAAATGACATATTTGTAACTTTATTCATTTTACAAAATTGGGGGAGTGGAGAGAGGGCATTAAATCCTTCCCTCTGCAATGATATAAAAAGATTTCTTAGGTTTCCAAGACCTGGTCTCACAAAAGGACTTGTATTTGCCTATCATCTTGAGAAAAATCCTAGGTAGACACCACATAACCTATTATAGAATAAGTGGAGATCAACTGAGAACTTTGCCGCTTTGTGAATGACAATGGCAAAATTTATCTAGTGCTTATGTTTTGCAAATTAATGAAATGATAGCAAATACCATTTCAATGTAGCTATTCACAGCCATTTCAAGAGCAATTTCTTCCATGATCTCAATTAGAACAATGTTCTCGTGCTCCTCATCCCCCACCTCTGTTGGAAGCAATGCACAGCTCAGCCTGGCAACTGTGGAGTGGAACTAATTCCTTCCTCTTAACGCCTGTCTCCAATTAGCTGGTGGGAAATAGAAATGATTTACTTAAGAGACAGTTTTTCCCGTTGACTCAAGCCTATTACCATTCTCATCCAAGCATCACTCAGCCACTAATTGTCCTGGGAAACTGTATTGTGCAGTGGCAAAGAGCACAAAGTTGCTAACAGTGAGACCAAAGCAAGTTATTTAACCTTCTCAAGCCTCAGTTTCCTCACTTGTTGAAGGGAGATCATTTCTGCTTCACACTCCTGTTATACCAAATGAAAAACTGAATTAATAGTACTTAATGCTGCCTGGCCCATAATAGTGTTCAACAAATTGTCATCATCTAATATGTGGGAAGATAAAGAGAGAATTGCAAAACAATAAAGAAACCATTAGGGGAATATACAAGATACAATGGAAGCCCCGAGGAGGGCTAACCCACGAACTTTCCTTTATCACATCCCTGGTAGTTTGTTGCCACCAGAATCCATTTGGCAATAAAGAACTCATTACCTCATGGTACAGCTCTAATTATTACTCTATTTTCCCTCAAAAATAATTCTTAAAATCCTCTACAAGTTTTCTCCCATTGATTTTCACCTATGTCTCCCTTTTCTCATCCAGTAAAAGTAAATTCGTCTTTTATGTTACAGCTCCCAGATACCTTCTCATGGAAGGGCACTTGTACAGTTCCCACATCCATTTACCAAGGACAAGGCATAAGTGATGAGCCAGATAGACAGACTGCAGAATTTCAATTTCTAAGGACTTTCAAATTCTACTATTGACTGAATTCCAACACCAACCAACTCTTAATGAGTGCTGATGTCTAATCATAGTACGTGCTGAGAGGGAATTTGAAGGGTGCTCTACAGCTATAGGAAGGGGGAATACCCTCAATTAGATACTTAAATGAGTATCTGTGTTGGGGAGCGGAGGAAGGGGATAAAGATGGCAGCAGACGTGCCAACTATTTCCCATCCCTGTCAAACAGGCTCTCAGTGCTCCTTGGGATTCATTGGAGTTTTTTTTGTTTGTTTGTTTTTTTGTTCTTGCTGCTGTTTTCTCCAGGGAAGAAATACTATTTTGTTTATCTGTGTTCCTCTGCACCTAGCTCTAAGAATGAATGAATAAAGGCTTCATCATAAATTTTATACACAGTACAGAACTCATCGATTCTTATGTTCTTCACTTTCAGTAACATAAGTATCAGATGTCACAGAAATGTATAAATTCTAAACAAATCTTTTAAAGTACAGTCTAAAGATACTAAATAATTACACATACTATTTTCTTATTTTCTTCATAATGACAAACAAGATAAGCAAATGAGGTCCATGTGAGCTGTGAGAATGACTTTGATTTTTCTCCCTTCCTTCCCTCCTTCACTTTTTTCCTACCATCCTTCCTTCTTGTTGCACATTTACTGCACAATTTTAAATTACAAAATTACTATTTTATCCTTGTTACAAGAAAAGAAAATATAGAGATATATAAGAAAAGAAGCCAATAAATATCAAGTTTTCTCACACATCTGAGAAACTAAGTAATCTGGTTTCATTCATCTTTCTTGTTTTTCTGTGCTCAATCAAATGTGTACACATGTTTAAAATGCTTTTTTTTTTAACTCAAAAATGGTAACCACATTATAAAATATCTAAATAATGATATATCTATGAGATTACCCATCACATTGCTGGGTAATCTTATTGATATATTATTATATTCAGGTATTTCAACCTTTTAGATTTTTAATAAATCTTTTAAAAGACTGAATAAACCCCAATTTGAATCTATGGACCATTCATGTTTACACTTTTGTTATTCATTTAGAATCTAATGCAGTTTTTTACTGAATAAGGATACCTTAGAATGGGAGTTACTTAGCTTATCAGACCCTTGGACAAAGATAAAGCTTGTGTTTTTACCATCTCCTATGAGGAATGGACCCTCATCAGAAGGAAATACTAGAAAGAAGATGATGACAAGGGCTTTCCTTTTTACCTAGAACTCTGCATCAACAGAGAGAAGTTAGGTGGTAAATCGCGCTAAATGTGAGGCAGGGAGCAGGAACATCACATGACACTTGCTGATGGGAAGGCCCCATGGTGACCAGAAGCACTGCTCTCAAGAGATGACTCCTGCAAAGTGATGTCTGCCCAACGACATGTTCCAGAGACATGGGACTCAGAGGTAGAGTCTTGGGTCTGGGTCCCAAGTTTCACCACTCACTAGTTATGGGATACTGAACAATCTTTCCTTTTAAAAACCAATAACAAGAGTGCGCATGTGTGTTTTTTTTTTGTGTGTGTGTGTAATGTAGAAGTAAGCAGAAACTGCTGTTACAACATGATGATAATAATTACCTCCTGGTATAACCAAGAAGATCCAGTGATTAAATACAAGGAAAACTGCTTTATAAAATATGAAATGCAATCCCAAATCCACATTACATAAAAAGATTCCTCTCAAACTCTTCATCTTATGAATTTCATAAACAGAAATTACAGAGAAGACCATGAAAAACCAACCTGAAGCAGATTTATGGTAAGGTTACATAAATATGCTTCAAATTAGGGCCTTTTAATAAAACCTTACAAGTCATTGGTAGTTGGCCTTACAAGCTGTTTCATAGACCAACAAACCTTTCTCCTTCCCACACCCTATATTAAAAAAAAAAAAAAATCAAGTATAGTATACCACCCTTATTAGCTATTCCTTACAAAAATAAGGTTCCAATTCCAGGAACCTTTTCCACTTGGAAACAGTGGCCAAGGTCTCCACAAGCTGCACAGAAGTTAAGTGATACTTAAATTCCCAGCTCAAGCATTTATTGATAGCTTAAATTTCTCACTTCAGATTCTATAAGCATTTTGACATGTAATACTGTGAGAAAGGTATATGTAATTCTTTAACCATAAATATTTATTTTATTATCTTTTTGATTTAATTCTAGAATTTCAGATTCTCAAGCCATTCAAAAATCTATGGTCATCTAATGCCCCAACAATGATTTTGAAACTTTTTCTTCCACAATTGTATTATATAGATCTCTATCTTGCATAGAACATATTTCATAAGACATGACAAATGACTGTGGCCTTGGAGTCATGATTATGAATGCATTAGTTGTGTAAGTTTTCAAAGATTATACTAGTATATAAATAAGGCTGCTAGTTTGTTATAATTGATTCAGACAGCTATGTTCTGTGTTTGAGCTCTTACTACATACCTTTTGTTTTTATCACGTCTGTCTCACCTGCTTTCTCATTGCTATCAATACCTGATTCAAGTAGCAGTATCTCTATCAGAGTTTAAGAATATAATTGTGCTAGCTTTCTATACATAACACATTACCACAAACTTAGTGTCTAAAATCAATACACATGTAATAGCTCAAAGTTTCCTTAGGTCTTGAGTCTGGACACAGCTTGGCGAGGTACACTGGGTGGATCCAGTGTAAGGGCGAAATCACAGTGTCAGTCAGGGCTGGGCTCTCATTCTGTGGCTTATCTGGGGAAGGATCCACTTCTGGGAGTACAGTTGGTGGAAGAAATCATTTCCTGTCTGTGAGACTCAGGGTAGCTTGCTTCTTCAAAGCCAGTAGGAAGGAAAGTAAGATTCTCAAGGCAAGTCTTCAGAAAGAGAGAGTTCTGAGTAACTTCCCACAGGTGTGATCCCCCATCACCTTTGCCATATTCTGTTGGCTAGAAGCAATGATAGGCCCTACCCAAACTTGAAGGGAAGGAATGATAAGAACCAGGCTGTAAATACTGGAGAGAAGGCTCACGGGCCACCTTAAAATCCGTGAGCCCTAGGGATTAAGTATCCCTAACCTAAAAATCTGAAATCCCAAACATCCCAAAATCCAAAACACCGTGGTACCAAGTATTTCAGATAAGGGACACTCCCCCTGTACCAATTAATCAATCTGTTTAGTATCAAATGCAAAGTTCATGTAATAAACCCAAAATGAGACCTTTTGGGGCCTTTTGTGAGTTAGCTGTAACGATTTTTATGACTCTCATTTTAATTTTAATTGCTTTCTGAACCCTCGTCTGGCCATGCGCTGAACAGTCCAGGTATTCAAAATATGATTTTTAGATACACAGACGAGTTCTCAAGAAATAACACGACTGGATTCTGTTTCCCTTTTTCCCTACATGGGTTATAAAAATAACAGTCAACTCACTATCATTTCTACATTAAAACAATTTGTTATTTAAATAGATTGAGTCTATCTCTGGCTAATATTCATTTACTAAGGAATGCCTCATCCCAGTAGTAGGCCAGGGATAGTTATTAACCTACACTAAAATTCCCATGAAATCAGGCAAAATCAAGGTCAAGTCTCTTTTCCACTCCGTCTAGAAATAGAATGTATCCTCTTATGTACTTGACTGCTGACGTAATCTGTCAGACACTGATGATAGAAAATTATTGTATAAATTCTGTGTAGAAAATTCCTGAATAATCAAGAGAATTGTATAAATTCTGTGTAGAAAATTCTTGAATAATCAAGAGAAACTTGAACAATCTAGATAACCTTGAACAAAATTGGCATCTCCTTCACTGTACCCACTGGTCTGGAACTTGTTTAAATTAGCTTCCTCTTCCAGGCATTAACAGGTCAGCTCTCTATCTCTCCTTTGGCACCAGGAGGCAGAGATCACAGGCAGAACATTTAGTGTGCATAATTATTTCACACCAATGTTGCTATCAGGCTTTACACTCTTTTGAGCAGTTATTTGGAGAACAAGAAACATATGCAACAAGAGGAATGAACTTTGGAATCCATTCAAAGAAAATGAAATGCCTGTCACTTCTGTCAGCATTTGTTACATTTCAGAATTATTTGTTGGATGATGAAATAATCTCCCTCTTTTAGACAGCACTGGGAAACAAGGCAATAGGGCAAACTTCTTCTATGACCAAATTCCATCTGAAAAGCAATGCTTCGAACTTGAAATTATACTTGAAACTTTTTTCCTCACTGCATTCAATTAACCTGTGTTTGTCTCAACTATGTAAAATTTAATTCCATAGTACAAATCCAAAATAATAGGTAGAAAATGTATCACTATAAGAGTCTTCAAATTAGAACTGAAATAATGAAATTATGCCCAATGCCACCCAAACTGTAAACAAAGACTGATTTATTCCTATTTTTACATAAATGAATGTAATAATTCATATTCAGTAATAACTGAATGTACATAAGTTAGTGTGACAGAATTATTTGAGATATTAAGTGATTAGTTTTTTCGCTGGATCCCACAAGATATGATGGTCACCCTTAACCCCAAGGGAGATATTATTAGACCAGAACAGAGCAAAAAGATACTGAATGACTGAAGGTCTAAATTCAAATGCTGGAGTTCAGGTATAAGGAAAAATATTTGACAGTAGATGCAATGTAACATTCCATTGTCCTTATTTTATGTACCCTTTCCGCAACGACCTCTACATAATGAGATTCTTCTATAGCTTTTGGGGAAGGAGAAATTGCAGGAAATTCAAGATAGTTGTGTCTGAAAACTATATGCTTGTCTCATCCACCAGAAAGAATATTGCTTCAGAGTAGGGGAAAGGCAGAGTATATATTAAGTTTTAAGATCCCCCTACATTAAGTTTTAAGGTTGGGGATCTCAGAGAAGAAAATACACTGTGAACTTTTTCTTAGAGGAAAGGACATTAAACTTTAAAGAAAAGTCCTCCAAGACACTCAGTGGCATAGTAGAGACAGCATGACATATAAACAGGCATCAAAGGACAAGAGACCTCAAACTCAGACCCCAACTTTGGTTCGATTACAAGATAATTGTCTAAAATATTCTATCCCGATCCAATCCTATGATAGGGAGAAAACATGGCAGACTGTCCTCTGGAACATTCTTTGCTGATAGTGCCCTGGGCTGTCCCTAGCAGGAATATGCTGCTGAGGCTGATCCCTGGCACGCTGGCCATAGCAAGGATCTGGATCCCTGGCAGCTCTGGCAGAAGGTCCAAGCTGCCATCTCAAGTTGCCTTTTCAGTGACCGTAAACCTCATCTATACCAAAGACCCCTGGGATGAGTTAACACCTGGAGTGGGAAGCCAGGCTGGACCCAGGTGCATTTCCTTTACTTCTGCAGTGGCATTTCATAAGCTTCCCCGACAATGAAAAGATACAAAAAACAAACAAAAAACCAGTTATTGAATCCAAATCACTAATTTGGATTAAATTTACCCAGAAGAAACTTAAGTAACTTCCTGCATCAGGACAAATGGAATGGGGGGGGGGGTATAAATGCAAAGTAAATTTTATTATAAAAAGGAAACAAAGTCACTTTTTTGCCTACCTGAAGAGTGTGACTGTGACATTTATAGCCACTACATCTGTGTTTAGGTAAGCAAAATTATACATTTAAAAATGAGAATTTTAAAAATTTCTTTTAAGTTTTATAATTTTTCAGGTTGATTTGAGGGCACAAAGAATTAGGGTACCATGTTTGCATTTGTTAGGTAGAGTCCCTCTTATATTTGTGTCCTGACCCCAAGAGGTGTGCTATACGCTCTTGAAATATTCTCATTGAAGTGTTTAATAATGATTCTATTTCTTTGAAGATAATGAACATACACCAAAATTTAAGAAGCCAGGGAAAAAGTCTATGTTCCCAGTGAAATCACTATTCTATTATAATTCTGTTTTGATCATATGTCCTTGTCCGTGATATTTGGTTTTACAATTATTAGATGTGAACAATATTTGTCCTGTGTTTGTCCTAACATATTCAATGAATTAGTAAAGTGATGGTGTGGAACTAGGCATGTCAGATGTACCCATATATGTCCTACTTTTATAGGTATCAGGCAGCACCCATCTAAAGAGGAACCTCACATCTATACTGTGAATGTGTAAATTTCATTAACATAAAGTTTTAATGTGTCTAACACATTAAATCATACATATTGATTACATGAAGAATTGTACACACAATTCAAAAGAGAATATTTTTAAGACAGTGTGAGCTTCAAACTGCCTTGAAAAATAAACTGTTTAGATTCACATGTATTGTTCAGTTATAGCACTGGATTGCAATAAACATCTATACCCTAAGTGGTTGGAAAACTGCAAACAATTTCAATCCAATTTTTCAAAAAGATGCTATGCCTGTTGAAAGCAAGCCATATACTTACCAGGACCATATGGGATCATCTGGAAGGAAAAAATAATACATTTGTCTCAACGCATCACATTAGGTTTGACAAAGAAAATATGTACCTTAAATATCTAATCAAAAGCAAGCCTTGTACAGCAGGTCCCCTTCTGTAGCCGTGTGTGTGTGTGTGTGTGTGTGTGTGTGTGTGTGTGTGTGTGTGGTTTAACTGACATTGTATCATTAACTAGTCCAGGATAACATTTCAGTGTGAAAAAGAATGATGCAATCCTGGGATGGACTGTATCCAGTCCTACTTTAAAAACTATACCAAATTTAGCTTCTAAATATATATTATAAAAATCATGAAATCCATAAAATATTTTTCTCACAAATTAGAGGACACTTCCTTTTCTTTATTTTTTATTTTTAAAAAATTATTACAGGGATACAAATGGTTTTGGTTACATGGATCATTTTTGTAATGCTTGAGTCAGGGTTATAAAAGTGAGCCTGTCCCTGGATAAAGGACGCTTTTGTTGTTTTTGGTTATGTGACTTTATTTTTGCTATTAAAATAAGATGAAAACTAATCTGTGAGCCAAATGTCTAGTAATAGATCGGCATCTTGTGGCAAATTTTTAAAAGTTTTTTTTTTTTTTTTAATTTTAAGGTATTTTTTAAAAAATAGTTTTAAGTTCACAGCAAAATTAAGAGGAAGGTACAGAAACTTCCCATGTATCCCCAGCCTCCACATATGCATAACCTTTATCATCTACACGCCCTACTAGAGTGGTACGTTCGCTACAGCTGATGAACTTACATTGACATATCACAATTACCCAAAGTCCACAATTTACATTAGGGGTCACTCTGAGTATCACACATTCCAGGAGTTTAGAAAAATGTATAATGACATGTATCTACCACGATACATGACACATTTTCTGGTTCACTATTCCAAAAATTCTCTGGACTCCACTCATTCCTCCCTCACCACTAACCCCTGGCAACTACCGATCTTTTTACAAAGTTTTGTTGTTCTGAGAATGTCGCATAGGCAGAATCATATAGTAGCTAACCTTTTCAAATTAGTTCACTTAATATTATACAATTAGCATTTCCTCCATATCTTTCCATGGCTCGATAGCTCATTTCTTTGTAGTGCTAGATACTATTTCATTGGATGTACCAATTTATACATTCATACTGAAAGACATCTTGTCGTTTCCAAGTTTTGGCAGTTATGAATGAAACTGGTATAAACATTCATGTATAAGTTTTAGTGTGGGCAAAAGTTTGTTTTTAACTCCTTTGAGTAAATAACACAGAATGTGATTGGCAGAGCTGTATGGTAAAAAATGTTTAGTTTTATAAGAAACTGCTAAACTGTCTTCCAAACTGGCTATACCATTTTTACATTCCCACCAGGAATAAATGAGAGTTCCTGTTACTCTATATTCTTACCAGCATTTGATGATGCCAATGTTATGGATTTTGAGCTATTGTAATAGATGCGTAGTAATATCTGAGTATGTTTTAATTTGCATCTCCCTGATGCATCTCCCTGATGATGTAGCACATATTTTTATGTGCTTAATTTCAATATGTATATCTTTTTTGGTGAGGTGTCTCTTAAGGTCTTTGGCCCAATTTCAAATTAGGTTGTTTTCTTATTGCTGAACTTTAAAAGATCTTCATATATTTTGAATGACAGTGCTTTCTCAGATATGTCAAATATTTTCTCCCAGTCTGCGGCTTATCTTCTCATTATCTTGACAGTATTTCTTGCAGAGCGGATATTTTAAATTTTAATTAAATTTAATTTTAATGTAGCTTATCAGTCATTTCTTTTGGTACTACACGTAAAAAGATCTGTAGGAGACACCTGTGAGAAATACATTGGTAATAAGGGATTGGGGAACGGATTTAACATCATTGGTCTCTCGTTAAAGAGCACGAGAGCACGTGACAAGAACACCGACATTATTTCTTGACAGTCTCCACACCTGTGGTGTATGACTTCTATAAATAGACTCAGGCGAAGCTACTGCTCCAAGTAAGACTGACAGACTGCTGCTGAGAGATTGCTGCTAAGATGCTCGCTCCTACTAACATTGACTGTGACTTCCATATCCAATGTCATCTGAGTTTTCTTCTATGTCATCTTCTAGGAGTTTTATTGTTTTGTGTTTGCATTTAGGTGTATGATGAAGGGTGTAAGGTCTGTATCTAGATTTTTTTTTCATGTAGGCATCCAGTTGTTCTAGCACCATTTGGTGAAAAAGCAAAACAAAACTGTTTTTGCTCCATTGGATTGCTTTTGCTCCTTTATCAAAGATGAGTTGGGCAGGGCGCTTTTGACAGCAAGAGGAAGTCTGATTCTGGGCAGGCAGTCACACACAGGAATCAATGACTTTAGAATTATCAGTCTGGTTTTTAACCCAGGATTCCCTTCTTACTAGCAGTATGACCTTTAGAACCAGACATTTATGCTTATTTGGCCTCAATTTCCTTGCTGGAAATGGAAGGTCATGGCTCCTGCTTCAGTGTTGAGAGCATGTGGATTCAGACTGCCTGAATTTGACCTCAGATTCCTTGTAAGTACAAAGCATGTAACCTTGACAAGTTAGTCTTTGCCTCTGTTTTCTCATGATTTCTGATGTGATCTGAAGTGTTTGCCATTATAACTAGCACATGTGCTACAAATTTAGCCAATATCTGACAAAGCATAAATGTATGCTGTGACTGTTCATCTCTATCACCATCACCACCAGCTGCTCTGCAGCTCAGCCAGTTTTCATGCAAGTTCTGTCCCACACCAGAGCACTAGTGTGGGGCACCTCCCCTGTATAAAGCAGAGACACAGACATGTTGCGACAGCCTTCACTCTCTTTTCAACTATCCTCTTTATATTCTGAGAGTTTTGTACCTATATTTAATTTTACAGACTACAGGATTGTTTTTAAAAGTTGAGATATAATTCATAAAATTCAACTTTTAAAGTATTTAACCGAGTGGTTCTTAGAATATTGTGCAATCATAACCACTATCTAACTCCAGAATGTTTTATCAGCCCTTAAAAGAAGCCACTGGGAAATGAATTTTGTATTCAGCATATACAAACTTTGAGGATTTCATTCAAATAGTCTTTCAACTTGTGCACCACTACAGCAGACACTGTTGGCTGTTCACTCCAATATCCATTCTCTCTTCTTCCTTAAACTAGGTGTATAATTGCCCCAGTCCCCTCCACCTAGGCATGGCTATGTGACAATGCCATTGCCGATGAAAAGAAATAGTGAGTGGCAGCATCTGGAAAAGCCCTTGTGAGTCAGCTAATGTGTACCTCTTCTCCATTTGTCCCTTCCATACGATAGCCATTTTGGGTCACAAAGTGTCCATGAGAATGAGTCAGAGGCTTGGATGACTTAGGAGAAACATACAATGAGCTTGGGTCCCTGGCACCTTTCATCATATTGGTCCTGAAAGTTTTTTCTCTGGGAAACTACTATTACGTGGGGTAGAAACAAATGTCTATGTTTATGTCACTACTTGGGGAGGTTTCAGTCACATATAGAGGACTCAGCATTAATTGACACACCTTTTAGCCATATTCACATGAGTGTCATGCATTTTGAATTGCTGAGAAATTGGGGGTAATTAAAAAGCTAAGGCCAATTTCTTCCGCATTCAATATGAATCATACCAAATGGGTGTTCAGCACAGAACACCATAGTTTTCAACAACTTATCTAACTTAGCTTCCTACATATATTCTCCACTCACACATTCACTTATAGTTTGGGGCTTATATAATACATAAAGACCAGCTGTCCCCATAGAAACTTGGAACACTAAGAGCAAGGGTAACTAGTCATACTTACAAACCAATCTGTGAATTGTACTTTCTGACTAGAGGCAAGAAGCCATCTGAACATATGTACATCAGCACTCAAACCCATTAAAAGGCAATGGAGCAGGCAAAGCAATAACTCTATATGGGAATATAATTACAAACTAAAATAAGGTCATAAAGTCCACCTAAAATTTTATGTGTTCATCAACCCCACTGAACCTGCTTGATATATAAGCAAGTTTAGCTATTAAAGGGAAGAGCTATTTCTAAAGACTTTCCTATTAAAAGGATGAGCTATCCTAAATAAATGATACTTAGAATCTAAGCATGCTGCCCTTACCTTGGTGAAGTCACCTAAAAACAAAAACATGCCAAGAGTTAAAAATAATGTTAGTATCTTAAACCACTAGAGACCACAGATTGTTTAATTCATTTTTGTATTTCCTGGTAGTATTTTCACCAGGGTGTTAAACCTAGTAGGTGTGCAGTAAATGTTTGTTGAATTGAATCAGTGATCTTTAAATATATAACATCATAATCAGTAACAAATCTTTGTGACCTTGGAAAAGTCACTTTTCTTTTTCATTTCTTTATCTAATGAGGTACATATGTTAAGTAATTAAGGCACAGAAGAGGAGGTCAATAAATGATAATTATTTGATCATGACAGTCATTGTTATTGCTAATATTGTTATTAACACACTATTATTAACTTTATCACCCATACATTTTATATATTTTCATTACCATCATTAATGTTTTTAGTGTTAGTGTTATGTTATTATTATTACCTTGCTTAAGATCTTGTTCTGCATCCTGGGAAAACAAAGTATTGTTCAGCATAGTCCTTGCTTAGAGGTTTGCCAGGACAGAGAGTCTATGTATAAAAAGATAAATGAAAATTCAAGGCAGGAGGGGCTCAGTCCCCAGCAGGGATGCTGCAACAAACTGACAATATTTTTGCAACAGGACCACAGCATTGATTAGTAGTCTCAAGTTTCTGATTGTCTGTTGCCCCATCATACTTCTAGTTAAATCTTGTCTTTTTTGCCTCCTCTCCTTTTGGACCCTCACCACATCCTACCCTCTGAAATCACAATACCCCTGTTCCTTTTCCCAGACCTGGACTACTGTCCCCCTCCCAGCAGATCATTCCTACAGGTTAAGAGCCTGGTGCTAGGTTGCCCTGTGGCCTGGGTCAAGCCTTCTCCACATCTGTGTCAGGTCCTCTGGGCAGTCTGAGGAGGCAGGGCGCCGAATGGCTCCATGAGCAAAGACTGATGTACGAATGCAGTGACAAAAACCCACCCTGAGGACCAGCGAGGGCCAGCTACCTGACACATGTAGGACTTGGGCTGAGTTCCTGCAGGAAGGTCTTAGAGAGGAGGGAAGAAAGACATTCCAGGAAGAGAGGTCCCGTGAGCAAAGCACTGGCGTGATAATGTCACATGGAACAGAATGGACACAGAAAGCTGGAGCAAAGAGAGTCTACATCAGTGGTTCTCAAACTTCCTAATGCTGCGGCCCTTTAATACAGTTCCTGTGGGTTGTGACTCCCAAGTTGAGAACGCTGGTCTACATGAATATCGTCAGAAGCAACAGTAGAGTTACTGGGATCAGACTAAAAAACGTTGATGCTAAACCGTATTTGAGGAATGCAACTTTCCAAAAACACACAATTGGCTTTGACATATAAGCATCCATCGTCTAAAGGGCAAAGTGCATGTTATTCATTACCTATATTACGTTGATAAAGGTACGGTACGTACAGAATGGATGGGCAACCAGTTGGTGTTTGTGGAGAACTGGAAAGGAAGGTAAGTCTACTAAAGGTAGGAAGAACTCTAAGGAATGTTAACTTTCCATGAAATATCAAATTTGAAACATAGCATCTTATGGTTACAACATCATCCAACACACGTTTATTTTAAAGATGAGGACAGTGAGGGTTAGACTGAGTTGTGTGACTTGACTGATGTCTCATAGCCAGTTGGAAATAAAGCTTCAACCCAACAACACAACCTCGTCTCAGGTTCTAGGCTCCATCAATGACACTTGACATCAAATCCCACATTTTCAGTTTTGGCATTATAATTCAAAATTGTAGATACAGGTATTTTATCTTAGCAAAAGTTATATGTGAGTATTTATATAGATCTTTATTCTTTTTTGTAGTGTCCATTTTCCTCCTTGTCAACATCAAACTGAAATCAAAGTAACACAAAGGAAACTAACATGTGTTTCTTTCCAAAACTTTCCATTGAGGAGTAATGCTACTATTTTTTAAATGAAAAATATGACATTCTTCTTTTTATTTAAAAGTTACCATCAGAGAAAAAAGGGCATAAGTTTGAAATTAAATCTATTCAAGACTATTCTAGCACAGAATGTCCTGTTGCTGTTTGCTTCATTTGGCCAACCCAATTTCAATCTCAGTTTAAAGACTCAAATTTTTGGGTGGTGCCTATGGCTCAAAGGACTAAGGTGCCAGCCCCATATACCAGAGGTGGTGGGTTCAAACCTGGCCCCAGCCAAAAAAAAAAAAAAAAAATCAAGGATTTTCAGTGATAATATCCAAGCAATGTGAGCCAATGATTCAAGCAATGTTTGACTTATATTTCCAAACCTAGGGTGTTACTATTTCGATATGACTATACTATCTTAACCAGAATCTTTGTGATTTACCTGGTCATTTTTGAAACTTTCTTCATGAGAAGTCCTGGTGAAAATCATGTGATATACATGATGTTTAACTAAGAAAAGCAACAATTAAAAAGTCATTGACATGAACTACCTTTTATCCTGAACCAGCCTCCATCATTGTACCCTGCTCACCTGACCTATTTATGCTGCTGGTAGAAAGCTACACTGCCATGGGAAGTTACTGTTCCCAGTTGGCCTAGTACTGGAAAAATAAAATCCATGTGACATTCAAGGAAGATTCTAGAAACCTGTAGCTTGTGGAAACTGTCTCCTAAAATATTAGGAAAACATGCATATTAATCTGTTTCCTCAGATTGATATTTACCTTAAAAGATAAAATTTTACTTCAGAAAAAATTAAGAAACACATATCTTTAGTGGAGTCTATGTATCATCAAGGAACAAAATACTCTAAGATCCTAATGAGAGTCAACCAAGGAGAATTTTCCAATTATAACAGAAATATGGCAAGTAATTTTTTAAAAGTACTTTAAAGTCATAGACCCCCAACATCTATAGGTGCTTACTTGGCCTTCAACTTATGGAAAACTGACTTTCTCAGTAACTTTTGCACCCTCAATGCTGACCACAAATACCCAGAAAAAGTTAGGGAGAACAGGAAATACATTATACATGATTAATCATGAGTGACTAGATTGGGGTGACTAAACTATCTTCAGTGGGGGTATTCTTTCTGCTACTTAGTTTGTGATTAATCACAAATAAATAAGAGATGTCTATAGATATCAACCACTGGGTTTGAAATTCCCTATTTTATCCTGCCATTGACCTTTGACCCACACATTGCTCAGGGACACTGTGTAGTGCACACGGATCCTCTCAGTTTCCTTGTATTGTTTTTTGTATATCTTGAAAGAGCTCAGGAATTTTTAGCCCAAAATATGACTTCTCAGTATAAAGAGTATTTTGAATTAAAGGCCCTTTGGTTAGGTTTTCCCTCTGTCTGCACAAAACCAGTCCCATCAAAAAGAACAATTGACTTCTCTTCTCCTCCCTTCTATCTCATTATATTGAAGGAAGGAAGACCAAGAGTGCACAAATATCTGATCAAACTGTTTGAAGATAATACCTTTCTCTCAGGTTAAATTAGTTGCTATAGAGAATCATTGGGGAATCAATTTGATTTGAGGTTGAAAAACCAGAGAAGTTAACTGGTTAATTTTTTCTCTGGTTTGAGAAAAAATATTGTTGACTCTTGCTTCTTTGATGTTTGGTAACTGTTCTTCCTTCTCTTTTGTAAAGTAGAAGCACAACTAGCCTGTCTGGCCTGACCAATGTATAACCACCAAATATTTCTACAATATTAACACGTATTACAATTTCTACAATTTCTACATATTAACAATGTATCATGCCATTATTTGTTTAAAATGTCACTTACTTAAATGTCACCTACTTATTCCACTAATCCAATTTAAAGGACTGAAATTTTTTTTAGATAAGTCAACATTTTACAAGTCAGAAAAATATTTCAATTGGGTTGAAGGAAGGAAGCTTGAAGTCTCAGCTAAAAAGAATTTTTTTTTCTTAGTGAACTCTGTCACAGAGGTGCAAAGAAGCAATTAACTTAATGAAATGTTCTCTATGACTTGAATGAATCTGACATGCTTATAAAAGTCATGATCCACAAAGAATTTCTTGGATAGGTTTCTTTTCAGAAACTCACTGTGTGGTGATACTCACTGTTAACATGGCAGAACACTGCTGGGAGAATAGGGAACAGAGACACGGGGCGCCCCCCCCCCCCCCCCGGTGGGGCAACAAGGCCCACCCCCCAGCATCCGAGACAACAAAAAAAATTAAATGAGTAATTTAAAAAACAACAAAAGAAGGTTGTGGATATTAGTAGAAAC
>CAUYPK010135878.1:0-19080 GCA_963574355.1 Loris lydekkerianus
AGAATATGTTCCAGCTCCATCCATGTAAACATGAAAGAGGTAAAGTCTCCATCTTTCTTTAAGGCTGCATAGTATTCTATGGTGTACATGTACCACAATTTGCTAGTCCATTCGTGGGTCGATGGGCACTTGGGCTTCTTCCATGACTTAGCAATTATCTTGCCATTTTTCTTGAGCGACACCTGTAACTCAACTCCCTGCCTAAAAGACCATCCATTACGTAAGGTTTTGTGCCAGTGATAATGATTATAAATAATGTTCAAATTTTAGAGATTTTGAAAAGACATTGAGAAATTAAAATTAAAATAATCATCACTCCTTTTAGTTCTCATTCATCTATACTACAAAGATATATAGGTGCTCAAATCTAGCCATTTCTTTTTATTTGTGGCTCAAGAAACTAGAAAGTGAAAAAGGTATTTATTTCTTACAGAAACCATTGAATTATCTTTTAATCTCATAATAATAGCTTCACACTTTGCGGTGATTGCAGTTATTTGACTAATTTTCCAATCATTGTAAGTGGAGCATTGTAAGGGAGGGAGAGAAATCTTACAAGTAACTTAAAACTACTGATAATCAAAAGCTTTCTTTTAGGGAAGTAGTTGGTTAACTTTAGTAACTCCTTCTGTTAGCTGCTATAGAAAAACTGCAGGATTTTGTACTAAAACTCTGTTTCCATTCCCCCTCCTTCCTTCTACTAGAGGTAACAATTACTAGGCAGTAGGCATATGATACCATTATTTGCATTATTCATGTAGCTCTTTTTATGGCATTGATAACATGTGCCATGCTGTCCCAGTCTCTCTCTTCCTCTCCTCCGGTGCACATGTACAGGCCCACACATGCATAGAGAGCACATGTGTCTAGACATAATAGTAACTATTACTATTAATCTTCATTCTGAATGACAACTGGGATACAAGTTTTCAGAGTAGTTCATACATAGGACACTTCTTTTCTTATAAAAACTATATATGAAGCTATAAAATAGAACACTTGTTCTATGGTTGATAGAATACATCTGAACACACACATGCAAAACCCAGTTTTGTCCCTCACGTGTAGTTTATTTTGTGTTTGTTAAACAGTTGTACTCACTCACATGGGTTTGCGCTGTTCCGTTTTTTGCTGTGTGTCTCTGAGGTATAGGGAGATGGGAAGATGGAAGGTGTCAATCTTGAACCGGAGGCCTCCCTCACTGCACTTCCCAGCTCTATCTCCTGTAACTCAGAAACCTAATGGGTGGTGAGATGGTTTGCTAGGAATGTGAGGAAACTTAAAAGAGATCACTTGTTGTATGCAGATGGTCACGCCTCCTTGATAATTATAAAAGCCTTTTAAAAGATACAGGTGTACCTGGTTTGGCCATATGGTCAGAAAAAACATTTTCAGGGTTCTCTGCCTTCACCTTTGCCCCCTCTGTAGGAGTTAGAAATGTGAGGAATGCATTAGCTTGTGGTTAAGGTCCGCTTTGCCTGAGGTTAGCAAGATAACAGCTTCATTTGTACATACACACGCACATCCCTGGCACTGTCCAAGTGGAACAGATAGGAAGGGGATGAACTGGGCTGCAGGCAGATTTATTACCCCTGGAACCAAAATATGCGAACAAAATTTCCAAGGTTAGTTTTGTATTATTCAAGGGATCAGGGGAGCTCTCTCCTTTTTATCATGCCTACCATACAAAGAAATGAACACAAACTTTTACAGTTTTAATAAAGATAATTTATTTGGGGCAGGAAAATAAGGTAATCATGCTCAGCTTGAGCAGCACACAAAATTGATTTCCTTTGGCTTTCCAGATGGTTCTGTGAGCCACGTTTTAGGGTTTTGCTTGATGCTATGTGTTTGGGAATTCCATCTGATGCTCTGAAACGTAACATCATCTCTTTAACAGCTGTGTTTTAAGAAATAGTGACATGAGTTGTGGATCCTTTTAGATTTAGTCCTTTTGAATCTTGTGAAACCAGAGAGAAAATGTCTGTTTCAAGAACTGTTTACCTCGTTGGTGTACACGCAATTAATTTGTCTTTGTTAATAATGATTGCTTATAAAATAAGCTTGGTGGGTAATTTCCTATGAGCCGTATATATACCCTAAAATACGTGTAAATTCCTTTTTTTAAGTGATCCACAAATTGTCTCTCAGTTTTCTTTGTTCATCAGCTGGCTGCTGTGCCTCAGACTTGAGGCAGCTGTATCATGAGAGAAACTGTTGGTCACAGGGGAAATCAAATGGGAAACAATGATTAGATCCATCCAAATTCATCATTGATACTGGAGAAAAATATAAAGTCCCCAAAGCCTATGCTTGGGTTAAAGAGCCAAGTGATATCATTTTTATGCATGTTTGGGACAAATGTTAACCTTTTGGTATGAGATAATTCATTTAGTGAATCATCAGTTATTATATAGCACCCTCCAACCCTATGAGAAACCTACAATCAGGCCCTGATCTAAGTCTTCAGTTCTGGTAATTATACATATTCACTCTAATTACCCCAGTAGGTTATAACAGACCCAAATAGCTGGATTAAACCCAAATAGCTACAGCTGTGTTTCAGAGTGAAAACTTGGTAGTAGATGGTAAAATGACTGGGCCAAACTTAAAATTTCACTCCCTTACGTGTTTTGTTTCATTTCCTTCTAGTTTTTTAGCTAAGCTTCTAGAAAGCCATTTATAATGCCACATACGGGGGACAGACTAATTCTTATGCCTCAGATGAGAATAGTTTATTAGGGGCGTTACCACATGCATGTTTGTTTTTAAGCAGTGATACTTAAACCTGAAATCTATATAAATCTACAGATTAAAGAGATATTACCTTACTTAAAAAAAATATGATGCCATGAGAAATTCTATCAGACAAAGCTAAGTCTTTTTTGGAATCATGTCAATACTTTGACTGAATAAAAAATAAAAATTACAGAAGTGGTTCTGTTCTGCTCTTACAGAGCCCATCTTCTACTTCGGTGATGTGGAGTACTCTGTGGATGAGAGCGCGGGCCACGTTGAAGTGCGGGTGTGGAGAACGGGCACTGACCTGTCCAGGCCTTCTAGTGTTACCGTGAGATCTCGGAAGACAGACCCGCCCTCTGCAGATGGTGAATGTCTCCCACATCGGCAGTGTTGATAGTTCTACAACTTCCAACCACCATGACACAAATTTCTTTAAAGCTAAAATATTTTACTTCTATTAAAGCAGTTTGGCTGAATGTATTTTTTTTCTGAAATTATATGTGGGTCTCTATGAAAGTTTTGAGACAGACCATATTTGTGGTCCATTATTTCACTTCCAAGAAACACAGTCAACAGCGTCCTGTCTGATTCACCCATGCAAGCTTCAACTTGCTCAGCTTTTTTTTCTTCTTTCTTTCTTCTTTTTTTTCTTTTTGAGACAGAGTCTTACTCTGCCACCCTGGGTACAGTGCTGTGCCATCATAGCTCACAGCTACCTTAAACTCCTGGGCTCACATGATCCTCTTGCCTCAGCCACCCTAGTAGCTGGGATTATAGGCACCATCTCCACACCAGGCTAGTTTTTCTATTTTTAATAGAGACAGAGTCTCACTTTGCTCAGGCTAGTGAAATCCACCTGCTTTAGCCTCCCAGAGTGCTGGGATTACAGGCATGAGCCACCTCACCTGGCCCAACTCGCTCAGCAGACTGGTCTTACTGGGAGGGCTTTATTTGTTTCTGGCCACCCGTATTTTTACATTTTTTGATGCTTGCCTATCTCAAAACTTTCATAATGACCCACATGCTATTTAGGAGATAAATCTAGGTCTTTTTTTACTACTGTGAGAAAGTGCAGTGGAAGGGCATGACTCAGAGGCTAGGTTACACGTGAAGACTCGAAGACTCTAAATTCTGATGCTGATGTTTGCATGAATTGGCAACTCTAACCCTGTTCTGTGTTAGGATGTCACAGAATGCTGCCCCCCTCATGGGGATGCAGTGACATCTAAGCCCTGTGTGGTGTGTCTCTTCAGTTGTCTTCCTCCTCATTTTAACCACATGTCCCCATAAATACTTCAGATCGGAAAGGCTTTTCCCATGCTTCATTACACAACTGTCCTAGATGGCACACACTTACCTTTTATTCTGGGATCTGTATCTCCAAAAGGTTCATCATAGAACCTAGGCAGATTTTTATATATATATATATATATATTTTTTTTTTGTGCAAGTATAATTTTCAAAGGGCTATTTGACAGATTTCAGCATTAACTGTCAACTCTGTAGTCATGTTTCATAAAAATAGCATCTACTCTTGGCCCCCTTTTCAATAGAAATTAGGTAAATCGCTTTGATCATAGAGTTTAAAGCAAGCAAAGGATTCAATTTCCTTCTGTTTCCCTAAACAATCAGTGATTTAAACTCTTTCTCATACACACACACACATGAACACACATGAATGTCATAAGCACGTCACAATTCATCAAACAAAGCAATCGGGGTCCTACCATTTTAAAACTCTTATCCTTAAGTTTTAACTTTTCTACCATAGCAGAACCAGCATAGTGTTTTGCATGTAGCAGGTCCCCAGGAAAGACTTGTTTAGACAAATTAGTGATTTTTAGGAGACAAATTCTAATCAGAGGTGGGGAGAGGGAGAGAGAATGGGATCAAAAGGAAAGAAGCTGAGGGAAAGAACCATGTACACAAGGAGACACACCTTAAAAAGTGAATTAAAAACTCAACATGGCTGCACATTCCATAGATAAAAAAATGACAAAAGATCAATAGCATGACAAACAAAAAAGTAATAATACTGAACTGTTATCCCCACTCTTTTTTTTTTTTTTTTTTTGAGATAGAATTTCAGTATGTCACCTTCGGTAGAGTGCCGTAGCATCACAGCTCACAGCAACCTCCAACTCTTGGGCTTAAGCGATTCTCTTGCCTCAGCCTCCCAAGTAGCTGGGACTACAGGCGCCCACCACACACCCTGCTACCTTATTGTTGTAGTTGCCATTGTTGTCTGGCGGGCCTGGACTGGGTTCGAACCCGCCAGCCCTGGTGTATGTGGCTGGCACCCTAGCCGCTGAGCCACAGGCATCGAGCCCCTGCTCTCAGTCTTTATGGAGTGGCTAAAGAGGAAAGGACAGTTTTATTCTTTTTTTTTTATTATTAAGTCATATACACATAAATCATGTATACATGATTATGAGGTACAGTGTGCTGATTTTATATACAATTTGGAATGCTTAAATCAAATTAGTTAATATAGGGTTTCACCTCATTTACTTAATTATTATGGTAAAACATTTATATTGTATACTTAGTAGATTTGACATGTACCCTTGCAATATGCTCCATAGGTGACAGTTTTATTCTTATCTACTTTAGATATAAATGGAGGTATCAACACTAGATATATACCCCTTGGTCTGAAAAATATTAAGTCAAAGATCAAATATGTCTCTGATAAAATATGTCTCCTTGCCTGGGGTGAGGAAGAGTGGGCTCGTGGGACAGAGCTTATCCTCGAGAGATGTGGCTTTTATCAACAGACAACCTCATACCCAAACAGAGTGTTCTGTAATGGCTCCAGCAAAGAGATATAAGATACTTAACTAATGGGTGGTGCCGTGGCTCAAAAGGGTAGAGCGCTGGTCCCATATGCCAGAGGTGGCAGGTTCAACCCTGGCCAAACAAACAAAAAAAAGATACTTAACTAATGTTAATGAAATTTTAAATATACACATTGCATATATAATTTATGATGATCAGCTATATGTGATTGATAGGCTGATTACTCTAAGCCTGATTTTTATTACAGAATTTCAAAATAAAGAAACTGTAACACAGAAAGCTGAAATAATTAATCCAAAGTAGAGAAAACTAACACAGAAAGCTGAAATAATTAATCCAAAGTTCAGCCATTAGGTATAAAGGCCAGAACCTGTTCTTTGATTGACCACCTCAATAACCATGCAGAAAGTAATCTTTTGTATTTCAGTAAATGTACTTCTCTGTAGGGTTATGCTCGCCTCTAACTTTTTTAATGAATTAGAAACACATCTACATAACATATATTTTCTTTCTTTTTTTTAAATTTGGTCAATACCAGACTAATTCTATTCTTATTGTCATAGCTGGAACAGACTATGTGGGAATCAGTCGTAATTTAGATTTTGCCCCTGGAGTCAACATGCAGACGGTTCGTGTTGTCATTTTGGATGACCTTGGACAACCAGTGTTGGAGGGAATTGAGAAATTTGAACTTGTGCTTCGTATGCCTGTGAACGCGGCCCTCGGCGAGCCCAGCAAAGCCACAGTGTCCATAAATGACTCCGTCTCTGATTGTGAGTGTTTATCAATTTTGTAATGATATAATAAGTACAATGATAAGCAAAGATTTATACATATATATACATACAAAACACACATATGTATAATAAGTAAAATGATAAACTATATATACCTAATATAGTTTATATATAGGTATAATAAACGTATAGATTGGGTGGCTTGAGCAACAGAAATTTATTGTCTCGTCGTTGTGGCTAGAAATCCAAAATCCTGCTGTTGCTTTTGCTTCTGAGGCCTGTAAGCGAAGGGGGTTCCCGGCTTCTCTCTCTGGCTTGTAAATGGCCATCCGGCACTCGTGTCTCTTCACATCTTTCACATCACGACCCTCTAGGAGAGTCTGTGTGTCTGGCTTTTCCCTTTGTATGGAGACACCAGCCGCATTGGATTAGGACCCCCCACCCCCACTTGGTCACCTACCGATGAAGACCCTACCTACCAGTCAGGTCACATTCTTAGGCACTGCAGGTGAGGATGTCAACCTGTGGATTTCAGAAGGACACAGTTCAGTGCCTACAAATATCCTAGCTGGCTGTGTCTTCCTTTCTCCTGATTATTTTGATACCATCTGACAGTCACAGAAGAAAACTTGTAGTCTTCTTCCCAAATGTTAAAGAAGAAAAGTAGTATCATCATCAGTATCTTAATGGTTTCTCCAGAATTCCCCTTGACCCGGGTGGGTGCAGCTATATAGAAGCCCTTGGGTGTCAGTGGTCTTTTTCTACTTCTCAGCACAAGATGCTTTCTGTCTTCTCCTTCCCCCAGACATTCCTGAAATTTCCCTAATAAGGTGCCAGAAATATTGTTCTGAGACAACCAGCTGCCAGACACAGGGCAGGGCCCTCTGACACACGTCATCACGAGGGAATGCTCAGCACTCTTCAAATGGTGGTTGTCACAGTGCTTGGTAGAATCTAGCCTGTCATCAGTGAGACCTGTACGTAACTGACCTAGCACAAGGTGTCAACTAAAAATCATACACACATATACTCATTGCCAACTTTCTCAACATCATCTGGGTAAACTAGGCTCATAATACGTGTGCTGAATTTAGTGTTCTTCATTATCAGGAAATTCTGCAAATGCTCCTGACTAGGAAACATATAGATACAAATATCTTAAGGTCTGTGATTTATTCTATTTTTTTTTTTTTTTTTTTTTTTTTTTAGCATTTCATTGTATATCCTTACTCCACAATATAGGCAGAATATCAAAGGCAAGGAAATCAAAACTCTTGAAGTGATTTGTTCAAGGTCAAAACATGGGCACGTGAGGGAGGAGAGATCCAATTCTTCCAGCTTCTTTTTTCAATTATCCTTTCTACTAAACCACATATTCTGAAATGTCATTTTCCTTAAGGAAATCTCTGTTCATCTTGATCCATGAGTTTGTTTTTGTAGTGCCTAAGATGCAGTTCAAAGAACGAGTGTATACTGGCAGTGAGAACGATGGGCGGATTGCCGCCGTGATCCACAGAAGTGGAAACACCCAGTACACGTCTTCAGTGAGATGCTACAGTCGCCAGGGGTCAGCTCAGGTGATGATGGACTTTGAAGAACGCCCGAACACTGACGTCTCCGTCATCACGTTCCTCCCTGGTAAGCTGGAGCTTGAAATTTTTATATGAAATTTGAGGAAGCCAAGATTTTGTTGTGAAATAATACATCATGGGAATATAAGTTTCTTAATATTAACTAGCATATGACATGGTTGTATGGTTTAAATGGCAAGGTAAGGTAGATTTTAGCAGGGTGAATGAATGCCCTTTCAGTTTCTGTTTTAACTTATAGATTTCCAGGGATGTGCTCTATTGTTTGTGCCAAACTTAGCAGACCAGGGTATATGGAACGTTAGATTTCACAATGCTTGGAATCAAACTTAATGTTTAAATGAAATGAAATAAAAAGAAATAGGGTTTTTTGTTGTTGTTGTTTTGGGGTTTTTGTTTTGTTTTGTTTTTGTTTTTTTGAGACACAGTCTCACTCTGTCGTCCAGGCTAAAGTGCCATGGTCTCCGTCTACCTCACAACAACCTCAAACTCCTGGGCTCAAGCAATCCTCCTGCCTCAGCCTCCTAAGTAGCTGAAACTACAGGTGACTACCACAACGCCCAGCTAATTGCTCTGTTTTTATCAGAGACAGGGTCTTGCTCTTGCTCAGGCTGATCTTGAACTCCTGAGCTCAAGGGATCCTCCTGCCTTGGTCTCCCAGAGTGCAAGGATTACGATTGTGAGCTACCATGCATAGCCTAGGTGTTTTGTTTTTAATGTGTATTTATTGCCTTAGCATGTTTGGTCTCTTTGATCCACTAATTGTACTTACAGAAGTCTATTCTAAGAAAAAGAATTGTAAATGCATAGAAAGATCCCTTTATGTGCTTGTTCATTACAAAGTTACTTATGGTAATTGAAGATTTAAAACGATTTGAGAATTATTTATTTAGCTAGCCATATGATGGTATAGTCTATAGCCATTAAAAATATCTTAAAGACTTATTAATTAGATAGGGGAAAATTCAAAATATAATATTGGTCCCAGTATTTATTTATTTATTTATTTATTTATTTATTTTGAGATAGAATTTCACTACATCACCCTCAGTAAAGTGCTGTAGTGTCACAGCTCACAGCAACATTAACTCTTGGGCTTAAGTGATTCTCTTGCCTCAGCCTCCAAAGTAGCTGGACTACAGGCACCTGCCACAACACCTGGCTATTTTTTGGTTGCAGTTGTCATTGTTGTTTAGCAGCTCCGGGCCAGGCTCAAACCCACCAGCTTCAGTGTATGTGACTGGCACCCTACTCACTGAGCTACGGGCAACGAGCCACTGGTCCCACTTTTTAGAAGCAAAGGCCTAATTGTTCTTGGTTCAATGATTTGTTCAGTAAGTCAAAAGTTAGTCATATTAGAAACTAGAGTTGCGGTCAAAAGAACAACGATCAAACAGTCCACGGCTGCTACAAACTTTGCCTCCTGATGCTAATGCCAGAAATTTATTTTTAGAAATTAGCATTTACTTTCCCCCTTGTTTTCCAAGATGAATAACAGAACTTAAAGACAAAAATGAAGGAAATTCTCTGTACAAATAAAAGCTTGGTGTTGCATGTATTCGAACCTTTACTCACTGCTTCAGCAAGTATCTACTGAAGGCTGATGAATGCCAAACACTGTTCTTTGCTCTGATACAACAGGAAGAAGAGCCACATCCTTGTTCTGGCTGAGGTGTGTCCCCTTGGCCTGTGGGCTGCGACTGACCAGTTGACTTTTGTGTTGTTCCAGGTGAGACGGAAAAGCCTTGTGTCCTTGAGCTGATGGATGACACCCTCTATGAGGAGGTGGAGGAGTTGCGTCTGGTCCTGGGCACGCCACAAAGCAACTCCCCCTTCGGGGCTGCAATTGGTGAACAAAATGAAACTCTCATAAGGATCCGAGACGACGCAGATAGTACGAAGCCGTTTCTTATGCTCAGCTGTAACTTGGGAACTGAAATCGACCTGAGTTAAAGATTTAGATAGCTCAGAAAATAACTCCCTCTCTCTGACTAGGGTTTTTAAGCAATTAAGCAACAGAGACCAAGACAAATGGGAAACCAAAATAAACCATTAAAACTGAAACAGTTGATGTTGGAGAATTTAACTTATACCTGAAGATGGAATCTCAAACATTCACAGAGCAACTGTTTCTTCCTTCCTCTGCCCCTTTCAGGGGCCTGCTCCCCTATAATTGATGGCACACGGGGATAGCCTAGAGCACCGGGAGCTGGCTGATTCCCAGAAAAAGGAGGGGGCTACACCTGTCAGCTTCTCCTTCCACACACACCACGATATTGAATGAGGGATGGGGAAGCCAGCAGCCTAGCAGTAACCAGCTCCTCCCCACAGAAAGAAACAGAAGAGGCAGGGAGAACGCATTCCCCTCACTAACACTCCATTTGTCTGTGTTTCCCCCAATTTTAGAAACCATCATTAAATTTGGAGAAACCAAATTTAGTGTCACTGAACCTAAAGAACCAGGAAAGTCTGCAGTCATAAAAATTCCAGTGATTCGCCAAGGAGACACGTCAAAGGTTTCCATCGTGAGAGTCCACACCAAGGATGGCTCTGCCACCTCTGGAGAAGACTACCACCCTGTGTCTGAAGGTGCGGCCCACGCTCGCCTTAGTGCTGGCACCCCTGAGAAAAGAGGAGAAGCATCCAATTGAAATACAAATAGGCACTCTCTTTTCAGTTCAACACTTTAGGAAAGAGGAACAATGGGCTATATGGCTAGGATTTTGCCTTATGACATACAGAGTACATGTGTTATGACTTAGGGACATTTTTAGGTGTGCTAGATGACCTTCTGTTTTGAGTCTACTTTACCTTTTTACTGGTTTACCTTTGTCATAAGTCATTACATTTAATATAGTGGTTTCCCGCTAATTTTCTATTACACTGAAATCTGCATGACAGCATTATGATAACCCGTCTTCCTTTGGAGAACCTCAACAGTCTAGAGCTACAGCTAGAAAATTTTGTGTTAACAAAGGACAGTACAAGTGTGGTGAAATACCACGACAGAGACCATGAATTTTCTGGGACTCAGGAGCCTCCAACGGATGCTTTTCATTCCTCTCCTTTTCCAGATTTTGGGGTTACTTCTATCAGTAACTAAAATGAATCTGTTCTTCCCTCTTGCTCATTCTCTGCATCATATGATGACCTAGTAAGCATAAATTTATGTCTAAAGTTAAGTGTATGAATTATTTGGAGTTCTGCCTACACACTGTGTTTCTACTTCCCCCCTCTAACCACCAATAATGTTTAGTTCTTGAGGATCATAGCACTTCAGGACGTCTTCAGCCCTACCTCGCAAACAAGATTTAGAAAGTGGCTGATAGGTGTCACTGAGCCAGTCATTAACAAGGCAAGAAAAACAATAACATCTTCTACAAAGGAGCTTGTATTGTCTTTGTGTATAATAATAATAATTTGATAAACCGTTATAGAACATCAAAGGTATCCTAAGATTATTCTCTAAGTAAAGAATAATAATATTTGAAGTAAATCACATACAGGGTCCAGCAGAGGTAACACCCTTTTGTCCTTCACTGGGATATTGTTATGTTACAGAATTATGTGCTTATGATTTTGTGATAAAAGATCAGTATAGATTCCCGGCTCATAAAAAAGGACGTAATCTGTGCCGTTATCGGTAGTTTGCATTACTCACATGTAATTCTTCTGTAATGTAACAACATCACACTCCTGCACACAAGGGCCTTACTTCTACCTCACCGCTGTGCAATCCAAAAGAAGAGAAAAAACTGACTAGCTGGTGCATTTGAAATGTCTTTCTCTAACGTGCAGGTTTTATATGAAAGAAAAATCTTCCAAATATTAATAATATGACCTTTAATAGAAGTTGTTTTACTTAGAAATAAAACAGTTCTTTTTGCTTAAACAGAAACAGAATTAGAGCTACGTAGTAAATAGCTGGCAGATAATGTCAGAAAAAAGTTAAATAATATTTAGCCAGCCTATTTATCTCTTTTATCCCATACATGTCAACATGCTGTTTATAATGCTTTATTGTAAAAATTTAAGGAATTTTTTTCAGAAATGTTCTATTATCTCTTTGTATGGTTCAAATTGAGGTCAGCCTTTTTCAAATAAGCAGAAAAAATTAAAGATCAAATAAAAGTTGACCTTTTTGTGCACTAAAAAAGTCTAAAGCAACAAGGTAAATGTGAATGAGAAAGCTTGGCCACCATCCGGCAAATGTACTATCAGAAAACAATAATTCAAATAGTTTAGGTAAATATTTAAGTTTTTAACTTCTTAGAAATTTGGTTTATATTTATAACTCAGGGGTGATAAAAATGTGAATGCTTACAGGGCTAAGACAAGCCGTGAAAATGGGCAAAGCAAGGGAAATGTGAGGGGAAATGGAATTATTGCAGTGTTATTAACCCAGCAAGTCCATTCCTTGCTCAGAAAAACCTGCACTATTATAACCTGGTTGCTATAGACTGTTGCAATGCAGAAAGCTTCAAAATAACTCAAAAAATCTGTATTTTCCTATAAAATTTCCATACTTTTAAGTATTAGAAACTAATTTTGTAATGTCCTATTATACAAGTGAGGCTAAATTAGTAGGCCAGCAATGATCGACTATTTTCATTCTCTGGATCAAAACCGGAAGTTCTCTCAGGATCTGAAAGTTAGGGACAGATAGCCTCAAAGGACACCCCGAGGCCAGTAGGAAAAACAGCTGTCTCAAAAAAGAGAGCAAGCTGGGTAGCACCTGTGGCTCAAAGGAGTAGGGCGCCAGCCCCATATACCGGAGACAGTGGGTTCAAACCCGACCCCAACCAAAACTGCAAAAAAAAAAAAAGAGAAAGAGAGCTGGTTTTAAATAGTAAAAAAATCTTTATAAAGAGAAAAAAGTCCTCTTTGTAGCTGATAATTACATACACTGGAGATGTATTTTCTTCTGACGAACTTTAAAAGATTTATAATTTATAACTACAATAATTGAATTGCAGAAAGCAGCGATCGTTACCGCTTCTAATTGGCCTGACTGTCTTTGTAATCTTTACATTTTCTTGTTTGAAACAGCATCTCCAAGAGCATAGTAAGACCAACAAAATAGTTTACCACGTTTAGCAGTGTAGTCGGCTGGTTAATCGTGAGTTCAATAAAATCTAAGAATTTTAATGTTTTAATAATGTTGAAATGAATAGTTAGGAGGACTTTGATAACTGGATGCAATTTTCATGACAGTGAAGCACTTCTTTTTAACGAGAGAGATGGGGAGCAGGAAAGAGGTTCTAACATTTATTTAAAGTAACTTTTCTGAATTTCTAAGAAGAACATCAAAAAGTCTTTTTGAAATATATATTTGATAATGGATAAAAAAACTCAACAATTTTATATTTAACTTCCCCACTTATATAATGTAAATGTCATCACATTTGATTATACCTGTGATCACATTCATTTGACTTCTGTTGATTTAGAAATTCTGGAGAATGAGAGGTGAGTTTATCTTTTATGTCCCCATATCAGAACTACTTATTGTCCCATAAGTCAGCGTCATTTCAAACTGTCGACCAACAAATCTATATCTTACAATGAGTATTTTCTTTCAGATAAAATATAAGAGAATAGAAAATATCAATGTTCAGTGCATAGTGTAAGAATAATGATGTTCGTTAAACTTTTGGTTCTTTTTACACATATATGTGCACACACACGCATAAATATACTGGGCCACAAAGTAAAATATATTGTTCATTGCAGACCACAGTCAAAACAGCTTAAAAAAAACTTCCCTTGTGCAGATGCAAAAGATTTAAATCTGTGATTTTCCATTTGCAGAAATTGAGTTTAAGGAGGGAGAAACCCAGCACGTTGTTGAAATTGAAGTCATCTTTGATGAGATAAGAGAGATGAGAGAGGCCTTCACTGTTCACCTAAAACCCGATGAAAATATGATAGCAGAGACTCAGGTAAGTAATGCAGTGTGTCTACAAATTCATGGCCGCATTTTGTCACAGGAAATGCTTACAGGCTGTTACTAGTATACAGCAAAGTGAGGACACTTTATACAACCCTTATGTAAAAGAGATGTGCATAATTCCTTCCACCATCTAAATAAAATTTGTTTTGATTATGTCATAATCAAGAAATTCCTCTCCCTTTCTTCAAAAACATCATGGAAACTCAAAGACTAGACTCTGGGTCCTATGCTAACCCACTTCTGTTCTCCGTGTCAATCGGGAATGATTGGAGATTAACCTCCAGAGAGAAAGCATCATCTCAGCATAAGGAGAGGGACTATTAATTCAGTGCCACAACTCATTAAAACATTCATTTAAACCCACAAAATAGTTGGTGAACCCTCAAAATCTCCACCGATTTCTAGTAACTTTATCAGAATTTGACGTTAAGAGCCTTGTGACCAAAATGCTACAGTCCTAATATTTGTTTTCTATACTTAATTTATATTGCATCAACAGATTTTCTTCCAAATAAACATTATTTTCACGGAATTTTGACCTTTACACAAAAAATAACTTTTAAAACCACGTGTCATGTTTAGGAACAGATACGTTTTTATATCTATGCTTAAATCGACTGCATTGTTTTTATTACTTGTTTCACTATCAGTATGAAGTCAAGTTGAAAAAAATTTTCCCTTAAATATTTTTGTCATGTGTTAAATCTTCATTGTCCAATTGTATTTCTACCACAGTGCATTGCCTTTTTTCAAGTAATACTTAAAATTGAAGAAATTTTAGGGAGACCATAGAGAGACCACTCATAGAGTGTGGGCATCGTGAAGCGTTCGCCAGTGATGGGTCGGGGGGTCAGAAGGCCCTGTCTGAAGGAGATTTAAGCATAGACATAAAAATGTATCTGTTCCTAACCAAGACACAGAGTTTTAAAACTTATTTTTGGTGTAAAGGTCAAAATTCTGTGAAAATTATGTTGTTGTTGTTGTTGTTGTTGTTGTTTTGGAGGAAAATCTCATTGATGATACTATGTAAATTAAATGAAGTACAGAAAACAAATGTTAGGACCATAACATTTTAAGACTAACATTTTGGTCACAAGGCTCTGGACATCAAATAAATAAAGCTAATAAAAAAAGGTAGAAATTTTGAGACTTACCACACTATTATGTGGGTTCAAAACAGGGGGCAGAAAATTTTTACCAAATATATTTTTATATCTTGATCACATAAAAATGAATCTTCCATTATTATTTTTATGGAGTACTCTATGAAACTTTGGGTCAAAGGAAGAGAAAGATTCAGTCAAATTACTTGCAGGGCTAAAAGGTTCTTTTAATAATATACATGTAAAAATAGGTTTGGAAACCATGATGTATTCCATGTGTGTTGTCAGATTGTGAACCGTTCTTCAGGATCCATGGCAGATTTACAGAAAGGTGTCCTTGTCACCTTGTCCAGCAGCAGAGGTTCATGGACCCCTGTGCTGTTCGGAGATCTCCCCTCCTCTGCCTGTGGCCCAGGCAGGAATTTCTGGCCCCTTTTCTTTGACGTTCTGCTTGTCCCTGATTTTGCTGCATCACGGCCATACTCTCCCACCACTTCCACCATCTCCCTTATCTCAAGATATCTTTCAGCATTCTTCCCACTATCAATTAACTGACTTTTTCATAGAATTTCCACTCCACAGCCCCAAGATAGATTTAGCTACTGTCATGACAAATTGAAGAAAAAAATTCGAGTCCATAATCCTTGTAGGTCACTAACCAACCTTTGGATTAGCTGCCCCGGACTTAGGTGCCCTCCCCTGCAAACATAAGATGTGAACATGGTGCCAAGGTCATGTGCAACAGGCCACACTGGGCCCTGTTGCGTACAGGGACTCTGAGTGTGACAGTTTTCATCATAACGAGGCCATGACTTTGCCAGGCATGTTGTCTTGTACAATGGAAGCACAAAAAGCTTGTGTTTCCCTAATCAGTGATGATTATCTTTTCTCCCTAGGTGACCAAGGCCATTGTGTATATAGAAGAAATGAACAGCATGGCAGATGTCACGTTTCCTTCCATCCCTCAGATTGTGTCCCTGTTGATGTACGATGACGCGTCCAGAGCTAAGGACAGTACTGGCCCCGTGTCTGGCTATCCTGTCATCTGTATCACAGTGAGTGAGGAAATTGACAATATCAAGGAAAATTGCAAGAATTATTTTCAATAATGGTAAACTTTAACCAATGTAATACTGGCTTTGTCATGAAGAAACACAAGTAGGAAAATACTACAGGTTTAAGCTTTGAACGTTGCAAATATAACATGAATCATATAAAGCTCCCATTTTTCTACCTCAACACAGCACATACCGTGTTATCTCTGAGTCTGTCACTGATAAAAAAAGAAAAAATACAGTAAGAACTTTACTTAGAAATTTAAAAATAAGGAAGAGAAAAATATATGGAAATATGTAACTCTAATAAAAGGCAGGATGTTATCATTGTTATGAGAGTGATACAAACAAGGAGCTGGAGCACAGACCCATGGATGAGGGGAGCCTGGGGTCGTTCAGGTGGAACGGCAATCATTTAAGATAATAATAAATTTAAGCCAGATAAGGGATGTCATTCCAGAAAGAGGGGATTGCAGCATGCCCTACAGATAGAAGAATAGCATAATAAATGCTAATAAATGCCACATCACTATTTTTACTTGCCTTCTCTTGAAGCTCTAAATTAAAAGCTCCTTGCAAACTGTAACTATGACTTATTTTAATAGCACAGCAGCCCTAATGACTACAGATAATATGTACACCCAAAAAATGTGTTGCATTAGAAAGGCAGAAATAATAATTTGGTGCTGAATCATACAGCTCTTTAAATGCCACATAAAGGAATTGGAACTTTGCTTGTTGGGTAGCAGGGAGTTCTTGCACAGAAGAATAATCCAAGGGGTTATGTTGGTGGGTCCACAGGGTAGTAAGTCGTGTGTCACTGGACTAGAAGGAAAGGCCCCACAGGGCACAGGAGGGCAGTGATGGGAATGGCAGGGAAGGGACCAACCTAAACAACATTGCACATGAAGAATCAATTGAGTTAATACACTGACCTGCTGGGGTAACATGAAAGAGAGAGGGAGAGGAGAGGGGGAAAAAGAGAGAGAACAAGGATAATTTGGCAACTCTGAGGATTCATGAGATTATGGCATGAATAACAACTTCACACCTATTAAGTTAAACATAGAAATGTCCAATGAGCTATCTGAAATGCAATATTCGAGATCATAGAAGCTATCATGGCTGGGTATAGAAATGTAGAAATTGCATGAACAACACGTAGAGATGGGTGCAAAGTAGCAATGAAGCATAATGACAGAGAGAACTTGAGAGGAATAGTTTCCAGGTTGTTCTATACTGTGTGATCCTAACACAGTTATTTGTTTGCCATAGGCTTGCAACCCCAAATATCCAGACTATGACAAAACAGGCTCTATCTGTGCAAGTGAGAATATCAATGACACTCTGACACGATACCGATGGCTGATCAGCGCACCTGCCGGCCCCGATGGCGTAACCAGCCCCATGAGAGAACTGGACTTTGACACCTTTTTCACATCATCCAAGATGATCACGCTGGACTCCATCTACTTTCAGCCTGGCTCGCGGGTACAGTGCGCAGCTCGTGCTGTGAATACCGATGGGAATGAAGGTCTAGAGCTGATGAGCTCTGTTGTAACCATCGGCAGAGAGGAAGGTAGGGTGTTGCCATTTTCACGTGAAGATCCCTGCAAGACCATGTAATTAGACAAATGTCTAATTTCTGGTTATTCTTCCAAATATCCCGTGTATTTTTTTTTTTTTTTTTACTTTTAAAAAGTGTCTTTATTTCAGATTTAAAATCTAAGAAGGCTTTTCCCTACCCAAAGAGTTCATAAGTATGCATAGCAGAGCAAGTTTTCATTTTAAAAGATCATATTTGAAATGGTAAAAGGTGACATCTGTAGATTAGCCCAACTTCTAAGAGGCAGTGAAACCCCGAGGCAGCTGAATACCAGGATAAGTCAGGTGCCTTCGGGATCCAGAATCTATGACATAATTCCTACAATAGGGATCAAACTTAAGTGGTTCAACCAAGGAAAATTGTTCCCATATGGAACTTCTGGATGGATTCCCAAGTTCTCAACTTCATATGATAAAGGAAGCTTCTATCCCACTGACCTTTAGAACTTATAATACACAGACTGTAAGAAATTATATAATATTTAGAGAGAAAACCCACCTGTACCTATTTTGCTCTCTGATTTTAAAAAGACTTCAATTTTTATTTTTAAAATGAGTGCATTTTAAGTTGTATTTGCTTATAAATAATGCATATTTTATAACTAATCATACACATATTATTCTAATACACATATTATTATTATTAAATAATAATTCATATTATTATTTAAAAAATAAAATTTACTTAATTTAACCACACTCATTTTCTTCCTGTTGACTTTCAAGCATTTTTATTATATCTGTTTGTACTTTAGCTTAAAATAATTTTGTGAATATGATCATGATCTAGAATGACATCACATTGAATTTTTTCTCAGACTTTTTAAATCTCTAAAATGTTAAGTGGCCCTAAACTGTCTGCTGTGATTGCTTCTTACACTGTAGTCTTCTGCTCCCTAACAATTCTTAGGCACAGAGAATTTTAAAGCATAGAGAAAAATTATAGTTCTTATTTTTAAAATATTCTTTAATATTCTTTAAGCATTATCTATTATCTTACTTTAGCATAAATATGTTTATTTTCCTTGAGGTCTTTGTCAGCCCCATGTGCCTGGAGTCGTGGGGGCAGAGCCATTCTCAGCTAAACTGCGCTACACAGGCCCTGAGGACCCAGACCACACAAACCTGATCAAGCTCACCGTCACCATGCCACACATAGACGGTAGGTGACACAATAAAATAAAACTTTGGCTAATATACTATCTTTAATGAAAGAGTATAAATGTGTCTTGGAATGTGAACTTGGTGAATTCATATTAAAGGCAAGCTCCCCATCGACCCATGAATGGATTAATAAATTGTGGTATATGTATACTGTGGAATACTATGCAGCCTTAAAAAAGGTGAAGACTTTATCTCTTTTATGTTTACATGGAGGGACCTAGAACATATTCTCCTGCGTAAGGTATCTCAAGGATGGAGGAAAAAGTATCCAATGTACTCAGTACTTCTATGAAACCAACTTACATTTACTCACACTTTCTTATGAAAGATAGA
>CAUYPK010135880.1:0-16870 GCA_963574355.1 Loris lydekkerianus
GCAAATTCCGTCGGGGGGGTGTGGTGGGGGCTGTTCCTCTCTGGGGTGGTCGTGGGGGCTGGCCTCTCCCGACAGGGCGGTTCTGAGGGCGATGGGCACAGGATACAGGGCTGGATTTGGGTGGGGGGTTGGTCGCTCCTGACAGGGCTGTGAGGAGGGGGATGGCCGCTCCTGACAGGGCTCTGAGGAGGGGGATGGTCACTCCCAAAAGGGCTCCATGAAGTAGGGGGGATGGCCGCTCCTGACAGGGCTTCAAGGAGAGGGATGGCCATTCCTGACAGGCCTCCAAGGTGGGGATGGCCACTCCCAACAGGCCTCTGAGGAGGAGGATGGCCATTCCTGACAGGCCACTGCTGCCCAGACCCAGGCTAGGCCTCCAGATCCCCACCTGGCTGTTGTGCTGGCCTCCTAAGTGTCCAGCTGCCCCAGTGCCTTCTCTTGTAGCCTAGTCACTGAAGTCCAGAAAGACCTCCCAGCTCCTGCCCACTGGTCAGGTGCGGTCATCCCTGCCAGACGAACCCCGTCCCTCCCTTTGTTGGGCTCAGTGGCCAGCGGGCCAGTGATCCAAGGATCACCGTTGTTTCCCTGGTACTCATGCCTTCCTTGGAACAAAGACCATTCGGCCAACAGCCCAAAATCACGGGAACAGACAGCAGAAGTTTGGCCAGTGTGGGATTTTAGGTCCCACTCACTGTCCTCAGCTCCCAGCCCATAGGTGTTTAGCTATGGAAACATTCACCTCACGGCCCCCGGAGAACAGTGTGCTGCAGCTCCACCCCTCGGGTCTAAGGGCCTTCCTGCCTTGCAAGGGTAGAAGAGTCAGTTTGGAGTCACCAGAGCAGGCCATCATCCCTGCATGACCAGTGCCTGGCCAAGAAGGGGACATCTGAACAGACACTTGCAAAGGGAGGATGATATGAGGAGACACAGGCCATGTGGAGCTTACGGTGATGGCACTACCAGCTGTGGAATGCCAGGGCCCACCTAAAGCTCTCAGAGGGAGTAGGGGCTGACACCACTTCCCGGAACTACGCTTCTGGACTGTGAATGTCAGCTGCTCTGAGCACTCTGCTTCTGGTACTTCCTTGCCACAGCCCTGGGTCATGACCACAAGATGACATGGTGAAAGGTGGCTGCCTTGAGCAAGGCCCTCCTCACACTACAGACGGTGAGCAGGACAGGCCCTCTGCGCGTCCACAGACGGTGGGCAGGACAGGCCCTCTGCGCGTCCACAGGCGGTGGGCAGGACAGGCCTACATGCAGAGTGAAGGCCCCCAGGGGGAAAAGCCACATCCCCACCCCAAGCCAGAAGGGATCCAATTCAATCTCTCATCCCCCAGTGAGCAGGGATTTGCCACATGAAGGTTCTTATAGGGAAAGAGGGAAGTAGGAGGGGCAGAGACAGGGACGTGATGGTAGCAGTCTTGGAGGTGCTGTCAGGCCACGAGCCACAGCACGTGGGTGCCCCCTGAGGTAGAAGAGGCAAGGAAAGGTATTCTCCTCTGGACCCCAAAGAGGGACCCAGCCCCACCCCACTGTGATTTAATTCCAGAAAAATCTATTTTGGAGATCTGCCCTCAGAGCTGTTCTTTCGAGCCACTACATTTGTGGAAGCAGCCACAGGGACTGATGTGTGTGGGTTTCACAGTCAAATCTTCAGTCTCCAGTAGGCCAGCTGTGAGCTAAAGCTGCTTCTCAAGAAGGGGAAAAGGCAGGCACGCTCTGAAGTCTGGAGGTCCTAAGCTGTCACCCGCCCAGGCCTGTGAAGTGCCCTCCCCACTACAGGTGCCATCAGTCTGGGGGAGGGGAGGAACAGCAGCCCATAGGGCATGGTTTGTCCCTACACCCAAAACATGGGGGCCCCTTCTCAGTGGCTGGAGGGATAAGATGCATTAGTCTGTCCATCTCCCTGGAGGGGACATTTGGACACATTGCAGACCGCTGACCCCTAGAAACTCCAGTGAGGTGGCAGCTGTTGGCCACTGTGGGAAACAGCTCCTGGCACCTGCCCTGCTCAGATAGCGGGGGGTGGTGGGGGAGCTGGCCCTGAGGTCACAACACACAAGCCAGGATGGGCTGGCCCCGCCCTGGGGGAAAGAGGCACAACGCACAGACTGGGAAAAGAGGGAACAAAAAGCAGTCAGGGCCCAGAGAGCAGTGAGAGAAAGCTTGAGACCACTGGACCATCTCAGGCAATAGGCAATGCCCAGGTTTGGGGCCCGGGGAACAGGCAACGTGTGCTTTAAAGTTTCAAAGGAAGGTGAGGAAGCTATCGGAGATGGATGTACCTGCTGAGTGTCTGTCCCAGATTTTGGCTGGGAATGTGTTGAAGCCTCCTCCTGACTTTGAAGATCTCAGGGGAGGGGAAGACCCGCACCTCCCACGCAGCGTGCAGCTGGCCCTGCTAACTTCGCCCCTCTTTCAAGTCCTCGCTAACAAGGAGCAGGCTCCCCCTGTCACGTTTTCCATTTTACACAAGTAAACATCTTTTAATTTAAACTCCTGGGCTTTTAACATTATTTATAACTCTGAAAATTAAAAGCCTTGTGGAACTCTGGTTGCATCTCACACCCGGCGATCCCCGGACTGCTCCCTAATTATTTGGGAGATGTTGTGCGGCATCAGTAATTACAGGGTTGATTTAAAACCGAGCAATCAGAGTTGCCATTTCAAAGGAAGCCGAACAGACGCTGCATGTTTGGACATCAAAGTCTCCTCTCAGGAGAAGAACAGTCTGGGAAGCTTCAGAAGCCAAACTTCTAAGTTTCCCGCTAATCGGCAAGAGTCATGGCACTGGAATTCTGCCATGTCCGCCTCGTTACCCAGTCCAGGACTGTCTCCACCATTTAACCTCAGCAGTTTCTCTGCCCGGCAACAGCCTCCCTGCTCGGGATTTGATGAAAGTGGCAGCTCTTAGGCTTTGAGAGCTACATAGACATGCCTAACAGTCTTTACCCTGTCGGCCTCTGCCAGGACCATTGGGCGGGGTCTAGGGAAAGCAGCAAGGCAAACCCGACATGCCCCCCAGCCCAGACTCGATCCTCACCAGGTAACCTTGGGTTAAATATCACTGGTGTATCTCCATCCTATCTCTGTAGGAACCGTGAGCTCCCCCTTGGCTGCTGGGCACAGCCCCAGAGCCCTGGGCATTTCCAGATGGTCACCTTAGGCTTTCAAGAGAGCAGCAGGAAGGACACGAAGGTCTGGAGTCGCAGAGGCCTGGGCTTGTGGGTTTGCAGCCCTGCCTTCCTCGGCCACCTGCAGGTGCCTGTCTCCCTGGCAGTGCTGTTTTAGTCTCCATAAGCACAACCGACAGGACAGAGAACAGAAAGCCCTCACCCTGCCCCTGTGAAAACCCCACCAGGAGGTCTGCTGTGGCTCACTGAGGGCCCGGCTCTCTGCTCTGCAGCCTGCCCTCCCTGAACCCTCCTCCTGCTCCAGGCATCTCTGTTCCCTGATGTCTCCCCTGCTCAGCACCTTGGAGAGGTGACCGGGTTCAGACACTCTGTAGGGCCCTGGCCCCAGCACTCTATTTCAACACTAGAGGCCATCGGTGTTAACCTCTGCGCCTGGCCCACAGCAGGCACAAGTGAGAAGCTCCAAGCACCAGGACCCTGTGGCAGCCTGTGTCCTTGTGTGGAGGAGTCACGGCACGTGCACCTTAAGTGGCTGGCTTCAATGCAGAGCCTAAAATTACACAGCTTTAGAAGATCACACGAGAGAAAATCTCTGGGATCCTGGGCTCAGCAGAGAGTTCCTACATTTTATCCCCAAAGCATAAACCCTAAAAAGAAAAATGATAAGTTAGACCTCATCAAAATGTAAAAATTTTGTTCTATGAATACAACCGTTATGAGGATTAAAAAACAGGCTAAAGCTGGGAGGAAATATTTGCAAACCACACATTCAACAAAACTAGATGCAGAATATATCTTAGTCCCCTGCTGAGTGGCACAAGAGGTGGAAGTGTGTGTGCACAGCTCCCTTCAGGGCCCTGGCATGTGTCCTACAGAAGTGGGGTCCTGACACTCTGCCCCATTGCTAGTGGGTGCAGTGGCACCAGGCTGCTCCCTCCTCAGTGACTGACAGCTCCCTGAGTAGGGCACCAGCCCCCTCCGCCTTCCTGCTTCCATGTGGGCACCACTGTCATCAGAGAGGCAGTGAGCTGAGGGACCACTCACACATGTTGGGGGATTAGTGGGGACTGAAGCCCAGCTCCCCACAGGGCCTTGCTGATTCAGGGATGGGGAAAGTGAAGTGCTTGTGAACCCCATGTTGTCCTGTTATTGCTGGTGGTGCAGGGCAGGGGCTCAGGCCCCCTGACAATGCCTGCAGGGCACTCAGACCTCCACCTGGCCCTGCAGGTACCATGGAGAGGAAGATTTACATCCACTGGGCCTCACAGAAACTGGAATCGGTGCATTGGAGCGGTTGCCAGAAACTTTTGTGTTAAATTATGCCAAACACTCTTTTGCTTCAAGTGATAGAATTAATAATATGGTACAATACCTTGACTGATTTCAAATACCTTAGCAGTTCCAGAATAATCCCACTGATGGCTGTGTATTTTATATATAATTATATATACACACACACTTATTTTTGTATGTTCATATATTTACATATTTTACTGTAAGCAGACCTACATTCATGCTGTATGTGTAGCTTGCATGCTTCACTGAGCTTATTTAGCTGATCTTTTGAAGCTCTGTGTGCGCAGGACTTTTGTTCCTGAGGAGTGACACTATGCTTCTCTCGTTCATTTTCTTCCACTGTCTCTGCCTAGTACTGGTGTCACCGATGTGCTGACCTCAAAAAATGTGCTGGGAAGTTGTCCTTTTCTATTTTGTAGAAAAGCTTGTGCTGTTTCTCCTTTAAATGTTTCGGAGAATTTACCACTGGAAGGATTTTATTTGGAAATAAAATACCACTGAAACATTTATTTGCTAAAAGAATTTAATTAGGAATTTAATTAGTAATTATTATATGATTTTGGTTATATTATTACATCTAGTAATTCTAAATTATATCCAGTGCATGTGGTTGTCTAAAGTATTCCCTCTTTAGACTTTTACTGTCTGTGGGGTCTGTAGTAATATCACCTTCTCATTTCTAATATTGTCTATTTGTTACTTTCTTATTTTCTTTTTCTGCCTTGCTATAGGTTTACCAATTTTATTGTTCTCTACAAATTAAAATTAGCTTTACTGATTTTATCTATTGTTTTGTAGTTTAATTTCATTAATTTTTACTTATCCTCCTTATTCGTTTATACTCACTCTGAATTTACATTTTTTGGATTTTGTTTCTAGTCAGTTATGGTAATCTGTGGCTTCTGAATAGTCGGAAGTTAAAAGATACACCTGTGTGTTATTTAATCAATAAATGACCCTTACAATTACCCAGAATCCTTTGATGCAGCTCAAAAAACTGTTAACTTATATGAGTCCTGAGCTCTCCTATTTTGCAGATTATATAATGCAGTCAAATCTGAAAAAACATAAAATCTGAGGAGTCACTCACTAGAAATGTCTTTGCAGGATTTCATATAGAAAAAAAAAATCATGTCAACAAAAGAATAGTAATAATAACTCAAAAATTACTTTTGTGTATTACTTTTAATGATAATAAAATCACTAAATGAAATGTAAACAGTTGATTTTAGATCCTCTTTCTTGCCTCACCAAGCGGTTAACACCTGTAAGTTGTCCTCCAAGCACGGCCTGAGCTGCTTCCCACAAGTTGTGAGAAGTGGCATTTTCATTTTCATTCAGTTCCAATATTTTTCAATTTCACATGAGTCTTCCTTTATGGCTCATGATTTATTTAATGGTGTGGGTATTATTTAGTGTGTGTGTTTGGTGACTTTTCATTACTTTTCTCTTATTCATTTTTATCCTAATTCCCTTCTGACAGAACATGCCTTGTGAAATTTCAATTACATTAATTTTTTATGACCCAGGATTTGGCCTATTTTGAACCCCGTGTCCTTGAAAAGTATCTTTTCTCTGCTCTTCCTGCTGCTGCTGCTGGTGTTGAAATACTCCGTCAATGTCAGTTTGAACCCGTCAGTTGATGGTGTTTCCCATTCCTCTTGCTGCTCTGACAGTACGCAGTGCCGTCTGCTACTGGGAGAAGCAGACTGCGGTCTCCAGCCACATCTGCGCACTTGCCTATTTCTCATTTCTAGTTCTGCACGTTTTTGCAGTAACCATTCCCAGGCTCTGCTCTGAGATGCCTTCACATTGACGATGTTGCATTGAATTGTTGAATTGATACTTTATTTTATTTTATGCTCCTCCTTACCTTGCTAATTTTCTTTGTTGTGACGCCTAATTTACCTGATGTTAAAATAGCTACCTAGAGTGGAACGTGGAAATCTGAGTCATGTGTGGGTCCCCACCTTGCCACCCTTTCCTTCTTACCCTCTTATTACGTCTACGTACATTGAGACCTCTGGCAGGTAAGGGCCCACCTGTGCTTGCTCTTCTACTGAGAATAGAATAGACTCTCCTCACAGTCCACTACACCTTCCCAGGTATTTACCATTTTCATGGCTAATTCTTCATTCCTGATAGTCCAAATTCTCTTCTGGAAAATTTTCTTTTGTCTGACAAAAATATTTTATAAATTCTTTTAGAGCAGATGCTCTAAAAGTGAATTCTCAGTTTTCCTTCATCTGATAATGTCTTTGTTTCACCTGGTTTTTGGAAGATAGTTTTACTGTCTTTAAAGTTGTGGGGCAATAGCGCTTTTATTTTAGCACTTTAACAATTTTTTTCCCCCTTCCCCTGGCATTCATAATTTTTGATGAGAAATATACAGTCTATCAATTATTGTTACTCCATAAATAATATATGTGTTTTCTTTGGATGCTATTGATATTTTTTTCTCATTCTTACATGTGGCATTTTTCTTATAATGTGTTGGGCTATAGGTTTCATTTTTCTGATCTTTTATTTCTTTTTTTCACATTGAATAATTTCTATTAGCCTTTTCCCATTATCTCTAGTCTGCTATTGAGTCTATCTGGTGGGTATTTAACTTTAGTTATTACATTTTTAAGTCATAAAATTACTGTCTGCCTCCCCTTTGTGTTTTCTAGTTCTTTGCCAAGGTTGTATCTCCTCCTGTTTGTTTCAAGAATGTTTATCATTATTTGTTGGATCATATTTATAACAGACATTTCATGGTCCCTGTTAGATGTTCCCAGCATAGGCTTCACATAGGTGTCACCGCCTGTTGTTAATTCCCCCACAAAATGTGGTTTTTTTTGGTTCTTTGTATACCAAATAATTTAGGATTATATCCTGTGTATTTGCATGTTTCATTATTATATCCAGGGTCTTGCCTAGATTCTATAAAAAAGGGTTGACATTTTTGTTTTCATAAGCAATTGGCGCAGCTGAGCTCAGGCCTGCAGTTCCAACAAGCTTTTTGTGGTTGTGGCTTAAGAATCAGCTTAGTTTTCAAAATTTTTGCAAAGCTAGTCAATCTATTTTGTATGTGCAATACTCAGTGGCGAGTCTGACATTTGGAGGGTGGAATATTTTGTAGTTCAGTTCTCGGGATTTATCTATACTTCTTAAGATCAGATACAAACATTCACATCTGAGAGAGGAGCCCAGGGGCTCATACCCAACCCAGGCGATTGTATTCCTAAGCCACCTCCTCATAGGCGCCATCTTTCTGCTCCTTGTCATCCCCAGGTCAGTTACCCCACCCTGCCACACTTCACCATATACTCAGTGTTAAGCCAACCAGGAGGAAGAGATTGAGAGAAACAGTCCAAGTGTTTTTATCTGCCCTCTGGAGACTCAGCTCCTTAGTGGGAGATGAAGCTGCTCCCCTTGGTGGTCTTGGTGCCTGTGGATGCCAACAGTGACTGCTGTACCACTACAGTGGTACTAGGGGGGCTGGGCATAAAGAACAGAGAGAAGAGAAAAACAAAACAATAAGCACAGAGGTTTAATCAGCACCTTGTCTTTCTTTCTTTCTCTTTCTTTCTTTCTTTCTTTCTTTCTTTCTTTCTTTCTTTCTTTCTTTCTTTCTTTCTTTCTTTTGAGACAGAATCTCACTTTGTCACCCTGCATTGAGTGCTATGGTGTCATAGCTCACAGTAACCTCAAACTCTTGGGCTCAAGCAATCCTCCTGCCTCAGCCTCCTGAGTAGCTGGGACTACAGGTGCCCAACACAGTGCCCAGTTAGTTTTTAGAGATGGAGTCTTGCTCTTGCTCTAGCTGCTCTCCAACTCCTGAGCTCAGACAATCCACCCACCTCAGCCTCCTAGAGTGCTGGGATTATAGGCCTGAGCCCTACCACACCAGGCCTATTTCTTATGCTGACAATCAAGAATTTTCAAGGGGCACTTCTGGGTTCCAGGCTGTACCAAGTTCAGAGTCCGAGAACCCTGTGCAAGAACTCTGCCCCTACTCTAAATACTGATATTTTCCTCCCAGTATGCCTGTTGCTGTTTACTTTTCTGAATTATCAGCTCACTGTTTCATGCATTCTTCCTGGGTTTTGTTGGCTGACTTCAGCAGGAGAGATGGGAGGAGTGTGCTTAGCGCATGTCACTGAAGCCAGGTTGCCATATTAGTTCTTGTTCTGTACTGACATGAGGCTGTGTGTGCACAAGGACACACGCGAACACACAGACACACGTGCACACATAGATACATGTGCAGACAGACACATGCACACATAGACACATGTGCACACACACACAGACACATGCACACAGACACGTGCACACACAAACCTGTGTGCACACACAGACACATGTGCACACACACATGCACACACATGTGCACACAGACATGTGCTCACACAGGCATATGTACACACACAGACACATGTGCACACAGACACATGCACACACAGACAGATGTGCACATAGACACTTGTGCACACACAGACACGTGTGCACACAAACACATGTGCATGCAGACACACATGCACACACAGACATGTGTGCACACACAGACACACATGCACACACAGACCCACGCACACACACAGACACACGTGCACACACAGACATATGTGCACACAAACACATGCACATACAGACAGATTTGCACACACAGACACACATGTACACACAGACCCATGCACATACAGATACATGTGCACACAAGACACATGTGCACACAGACAGTTGTGCACACAGATACGCAGGTACACACAGACATGCGTGTGTACAGACACATCTGCTTCAAAGCTGCAGTCGAACCTGTTTCAGATCTAACACCTGGTAGGAATGATACTCAGATGAATCAGGAAATATCCTATATCCTTGGGACAGCTCATGAGAAATGCCGAGATGCCACGAATCTAAATCATTTTCTACCAGAGTTAAAATATAAACCCGCAAAGCACTGATGGCAGAGTGGCCGCATTCAGGGTGGTGATGGGTTCACCACAAAGTCCTGCTGCAGCACACAGCCGATCAGATCCCAGGCCCTGAGTCTCGTTTTCTTTCTTTATTGTTCAATTCACCAAAACTATACAAGAACATGGTAGACTCTCCCTGAACTGGGTGTTTTTGACCAACTATCTTTGAAGTGGTGCCTTTCCACGTGTCACAGCAAATCTGGGTCACGACTGCCACCCAAGCGTTCGATGTTCAAATGGGAGAAGAGGAGGAAAGGCAGGGACGTGGGCACCACCTCTGCAGAGCAGCCTTTGCATCTGCTGCCCTTTCATTTGCAGGACGTTGCCTCCACCTTGGCCTCCTGCAGCAAGTTAAAAGGCCTGTCAGATGAAATCTGGACTTGGTTCAGATCAGTTTACATCATGTTCAGGCTACATGACAAGTCTTATAATTAAATTTCAATGACTCTGACGAGGTCAGGTGTGCTGTACACACATCGTGCAGACCTGTTCTCATAGGCACTAGCGACACAGTGCTAACACCAACACTTCTTTGGATGAGTGGGTGATGTTTACAAAGAGAATAATCTGATATTCTAATTTGTCAGCATAGGCTAAATGAGAGAAGGAAAACGGACAATGTGTGAGCATTGATCTCATTCATTTGTTTGTCAAACACTCACTGAACACCGAGTGACCTGAGGCCCTGTCCTGGGGCTGGGTCCGCCTACAGCAGAGGGGTTTCATCAGCCAGAAGATGGAGGGACCAAACTCCATTCGTTCTTACCTCCCCTCAAACTCAGTTTCTATATTGAGCCTTCACTCCACCACACTGAAACAGAAATCTTAATCTTGGCCAACCTCAGGTGTGTCCTCAATCAAATTAATATTTCTCATTAATTTCAGCCAGAAACCGGTCCTGCAAGGGCTGGGCCCCACCTATGGCATCTCCTGGCTGGTAATCCACTGGGAAGGGGGAGGACTCACGGGTGCTATGATTTGAGGGGGACAGAAGGGGACACATCTCCAGGTTCCTTCTCCTGCCCGCTGACATTCTGTAAGTAGCAGGTCACATCACAGATGCTCTCTTCCCCCTGTGGGCTGGTGGCAGCCACCCCCTGGGACTCAGCACTCATGTGTGGGCATACTGAGATCATCCCCTTCCATGACCAACACCAGCTTTTTGCTTTCTCCATTTTTTCTCAAAGTAAAATTTGTCATAGCTGCTCCATCCCAGCCTGGTTCTGCAGGAGACACATGGTGGCTGCCGGCCTCTGTCACAGGTGTCCCCTGGTAAGGCTGGGTTCTTGCGCAAGCCTCGCCCAGAACACAAGGACAGTCCTCTGTGTGACGGCTCTCCTACGGGGTTTCTATGATCTCCCCACCTCTCCTTGGCTTCTCAGAGGTCCTGTTCAGACACCCACACACCAGCAGCTGCACTTTAAGAGCTTCCTGTCTCCCCAAACTCTTGCTGGCTGGAGTTTATAAAGAGCAGGTGTGTGTTGCTCTGTCTGGCACCTGGACTTTGGGACCCCACACACCTTTCCTGGATTTTACAACTTTACTCTCTTGCTTGTTTGTGGCATTAGTGTTCAAGACTGACAACTGACACCCGTGTGATGCATATTGCAAGAACTTACTGTGGGGGAGAAAAAAAGCCAGATATCGGGCTCTCTGTTTCTGCACAATCAGCCTCTGAAGCGGCAGCTTACAGAGATCGAAGGGCCATCGCCATAAAAAATAGAAATTCTCAGAATGAACATCCATTGACAACTATTTCAAGATAAGACAGAAAAATCCTTCAAGAATATCACAGTCTGCTGGGGAAGCATGTTAATTAGGGTAGGCCAGGCTGCAGTAACAATAGAGCCCTCCAAATATCAGGGCCTTAGCAATGAAAGAATAGATTTTCGAATCTCTAGCAGTTCTGGACACATGCCCAGCCTCACAGAAGGCGCCCGTCAGGAATCCCACTTAAGGCAGGAGGGGCTGTGAGCCCTTGTGGGAGGCGTCCCAAGCAGAGCTAGTCCAGTGACCCCACTTGGTCACACAGCACAACTAACTGTGAAGGGATCTCAAGGCCCTAGGTGACTGCGTGCCCAGGAATAGGAGCAACGGGATTTGGGAGAACCTCACTGTCGGAATTTCACTGTGTCACTCTCGTCCATCACAGGCAGACATCCTCCCCCTTCCAAGGGCAGCCCCTGCATCCAGCCCAGCATCCAGGAGTTCTAGAAGATGCCCTGGCCTCTCTTTCAGCTCCAAACACAGCTGCTCGTGGTCCAGGAACCTAGAAAGTAAAAAGAAACCTGCTTTGCCCGCCCCGCCACCTGCACCCAACATAAACAACGGTGGTTTATGATGGTGACAGGCTGGGAAAGCTGGGAGCAGGGAAACCAGAAACATGCACCCACATCACCCTGCCAGAGCCAGAGAGCCTTCCTATTATTCATTCAGCCCACTCAGAGCCAGGTGCTGGGCTGGCTTCTGGGAACGAAGATGAAGGCACACAGTCCCCACTCTCAAGGACACGATCACCAGCGAGGTCTGGTCCAGGAGATGGCCAGGAAGGTTGAGCAAGCTCTCCGCCCAAGCCCGGTGGTGCTCTCTGCAAGGGTGTCCTCTGTCCCTCAGGGGACCCCCACAAGGGGCCTGGTGGTCCACCACCAGGTGTGGTCACACTGAGTGGGGCCCAGCAGCACATATCCCCGCAGACTACACGGCGGTCACCCAGTTCCTGCTTTGTGCACCTGCAGATGCTCCTAGGTCCCGTCAGCACTCACACAGTGAAGCCTCCTACAGCCCCAGGTATGTGGCTTCCAAGGCAATCACACCCAGCAGGCTCAGTGGAATAGAGAAAACCTCATTCCAGGGACCACACCAAATGGGATACTGCTTTCCTTGACATCGCTATAAATCTCATTATTCCTCAGTTTCTCTGTTTCCCTCCCTTTCTCTCTGTGTCAACAGCATTCTTGAGGCTATCGGAGGGAAACGGAGATGGTTTGGTAAATGGTACCTGTAATCTGTTCCCACTGCCTGGTTAGCTTCCTTCTGTTAATTGAGGAGTTGTGATGGGACTTTGAAGCTCAATGCCTTTTCCATCTTATTTCCTGCTGTTTGGGATCCAAGAGGTGCCTTTCCAACCCAAATTTCTGGATTCTCTCAAACCCCTTTCACTTTTATTTGCTAACTATTTAGTTACTGCCTGAGCTCATCTGTTTTTTGGGTATCCTTGGAGTGACGAGGACCAAAAGGTGGGCACTAACATTGTGGGTCTTGTCTGTGTGCTACAGGCACTAGGGCATAGGGCCTGGTCTCCGCTGGCATCAGGGCGGACAGGGCCCCCTGGACATCGGGGCTGACCTCCACGGGCATCAGGGTGACTAACCTCCATGGGCATGGGAGTGACTGGCCTCCACAGGCATGGGAGTGACTGACCTCCACGGGCATCAGGGTGACTGACCTCCATGGGCATCGGGCCTTATCTTCATGAGCCATGAGCATGGGGGCTGGCCTCCACAGGCACCAAGGCTGACCTCCTTGGCCTCAGAGAGAGCTGCATCACCCCAGAGTGTGGTCCGTGCTGCTTCCTGTGCTTCTTACCTGGTGCTGGGCTGCTGCTGTGCCTTTCGGGGTTGGATGTAGTGGCATCCACTTGCTATGCCAGTTTCGGTAAGAAATAGACCCCCAATTTTAATGTCTTGCAAAACAAGAAAATGATTCCCTTCTCAGTCAACTCTCCTTGACGGGTGCCTGGGACAGCGAGTCAACTCTCCTCTCGTGGCCCTCCAGGGGTCCAGGCAGACGGTGGCTCTGCCTTTTCCACCACGTGGATTTTCACAGTGGGTTGCACGTGCTATAGAGAGAGAAGGTCCTGAAGGCAGGTGAGGGCGTCCCTGGGTCAGGCCACTGATCCGCTGGACAGTACACAGTCACCTACCCACCTCCGACCACAGGGAGCCTGTGAGGTGTGGTCAGGGTGAGTGCCCAGGAAAAGGCAGAAACAACTTCTCCTGAACAGTCTTGGTCTGTGCCACGAGACCCCCCTGAAAGCCATCTGGACCAAAGTCACCGGCCCATGGCCACAGAGCATGCCAGGACCAGCCAGAAGCTGTCAGGCCTTCCAGGAAGCTTTGGAAAGAAGGTGAGGAGGAGAGTCCACATCTCTCCACGAGCAGAGTGTGAGCCGGGGCACACCGCGGCTGGGAAAAGATTCTCCACTGAGAGCGCGGCGGGGTGGGGGCAGCGTTCTCCAGACCACAGGGCTGATGAGAGAGGCACAGAGAGGTCGGACTCTGGGACATGGGTGGGAGGGTGGGGGAGGGGGAGAACAACGGTGTGGAAGGGGCCTGGAAACAACCCGGGGTGGGGACAGCTATGTGAATTCTCTGCGCACGGTGACTGATCAGTCATGCCACCCCAACCTGAGAAAAAGCATGCACAGAATGATGTGACAGTCCTCCCTTGCTCAGGCCCCAGTGACCAAGGTCCAGCCTACTGCCATGGGCCGGGATGGAGGAGGAGGATGTGAGAGTCTGGGTCACACTCCCCATTCTGGGCTAATCCAGCTCCAGCAGGGAGACGCCACAGCGCCTCGACCAGAGGCTCCCGCTTGTGTGAATATTTGTTTTTCTCTGATCCCTGTGCCCTGAGAAAGGCCAGATGATATTGTCAGTAAATGTCTCATCAGTGAAGAGGGACTTGGAAGCAGAAACAGCACAAAACCGGACAGAAAAATGATTCTGAAAAGCAAAACTAGGATTTATCAGCCTAAGCGTCTGTCACAGTGAGGCACAGGGGAAGGGATGTGCAGTGAGGGAGACGCTGCTGCCTTGCTTACTCGCCCAGGAGCCCACCCTCACCCCTGCAGGACTGGCCTTCCCCCTGCCCCTGCCCACAGCCAGGCCGGCTCCTCAGCCCCTCAGGGCTCCAGAGCATCGCGGCACTCCCCAGAGTGGACACTGAGCCTGTTTGTAAAGGTCTTTTTCTACCCTGGGCTGGAAGTTGTGTGGGGCGGGGTGTGGGGGGGAGCGAACATAAACAGATAGAGGCATGCCACCCCTGAGGAATTGTGTGGCTCTATAACCCAATAGAAGTCTTTCATGTCACAAAGCCATCAGGGATAACCGGATCTATCTTTAAAACAATTTAACAAATAGAATAAAGCTATTTAAAAGAGAGATTATGAAGCAACAAGAGAAAATGCTGGAAAACAAATAAAAACCTTCCATAAATAAAAGCTGTTGTATATTAGAGGCAGTAACACTAGGGGTGGGGTGGGGGCAGACTGCCCCCATAGGTAGTTACATAATATGGATAAAGGCAAAAGACATGCAATGTATGATTGGAATTTTTAAACAGCTAAACAGAAAATCCATATGCAGACAACAACAAAGGGAAGCTCCTGGAAGTAAAGGAGTCACAGGCCCAGTGAGCACCACACACCCCAGAGAAGACCGAACGCCCAGGGTGATGGTGAACACCCGGGGAGACCATATGAAGATCTTTAAGGGGTGTGGGGCGTGGACAGACGGCGACCTTAGATTTCCTAACAGCAACAGTCAAGAGAAAACACCACACACAGTGGGGCCATGTCTGCGTGAAGGAAAGAAGGCAAATCGTCCCTGCAATGGAAAGGCAAGAGACAGATGTGCTTGTGTGCAGAAATCCAGGGACAATGGGACACAAAAGCCCTTCTTGGGAGGGGAAAGTCCGTTCAGAAAGAGGGGACCTGAATGAACCCTGTGAAGAAGCCAGCACCCTGGACTGAGGGTGGTGCTGACACCATTGGATATTAAACTAAATGCAGGTGCGTGTGGAAGCCTCCACACAGCAGGTGTTGCATCACCACAGACGGGACAAGCCCTGCAGCACAGTCAGAAAGGGGAGACAGTCAATTAGTGTCGTACACCATTCTACAAAAATACACAATGATTCTATTTTCAACAAGGATGTCACAACAACTGTCTTTTAACAAATATTCCTGGGCCAGGTGGATATGCCAAAAAATGAACTTGAACTCTAAATTCACTCATGTACAGAAATTAACTGGAATGGATCCCGGGTATAAATTTAAGGCCTAAAACTATAAAATTCTCAGAAGACACCCTCTGAACAAGTCTTGGTGAAGTTGCCTTGAGCAGTAGGTTCTTGGCTGTGACCCATAATCACAGGCATCAGAGAAGGAGATAAACTGTATATTATCAAAATCAAAACTTTTGTGCTTCCAATGATATCATAAACAAAGCAAAAGGACACAAAAAATATGACAAAATATTAACAAATAATATATCTGAGAAGAGACCTGTAACCACAATACATAAAGAGTTTTTACAATTCAGTAATAAAAGAGGTAAGTCTACTTAAAAATGGACAAAGAATTTGGATAAAGAAGATACACAAATAATCAGCATACAAGAAGACACTTAATTAGACATTAGCAGAAATGCAAATCAAAACCACTGGGAGGTTATCGCTACGGATAAAAAAAAATAGCAAGTGAGAGAGTGGAGACGTTGGAACCCTTGATGCTGCAGAAAGTAAAATAGTGCGACTTGGTGAAAAAAAAAGTTTGACTGTTTCTGAAAACGCAAACACGGCATCCTGTGATTCAGCAACTTCCTCTGAGAGGGATGATAACATGTTCACACACAAACTGGCACACAAGTGCTCACAGCAGCACTGCTCACAATAAGCCAAAGGTCAGACAACCGAGGAAGGTGTAAAACATGTGCGTATTCAGACCACGGAATATCATTTGTGCCTCATCCAGGCACAAAGCCCACGTATTTGATTGATTCTACTCAGACAAAATGCCCATAATACACAAATCTACAGACACAGTAAATAGGTTTGTGCTAGCCAGGGCCTGGGCTTGGAGGGAAAGGAGAGCTGATAGGTGCAGATTTCTTTGCAAGGTGATGAGAATATTCTAGCCTTAAATTGTGATGACAGCTGCCCTGCTTTGTGGATATACAAAAACCACTTAATTGCATATTTTCAATGAGTGATTTTATGGGATGCCAATTATATCTCAATGGGGTTGTCATAAAATACACAATAACGCCACATCCTGATGCCTTTCATAATCATTTTACACTAAACGTGTATACGTATTTGGAGCTAGTAACTCTTATGCAGAAATCTGTATTTGTTTTCTTTTTTATTATTAAATCAAAGCTGTGTACATTAATGTGATCATGGGGTACCATACACTGATTTTGTAGACAGTTTGACACATTTTCATCACACTGGTTAACATAGCCTTCCTGGCATTTTTTTAGTTATTGTGTTAAGACATTTACATTTGAAGCACACTTAATTTTGTTAATTTCCTTTAAATTGTGTCTAATACATGTACCGTGTACTGTGTGCTCAGTACTATTGGAAGCGTCCTATGTGTGTTATTTTACTCCCCACAACTGTGGAGGATGTACTGCTTTTATTACTCTCCAGTGGATCACAGTGGTCAGTTTATTGCTTAACTTGCTC
>CAUYPK010135888.1:0-80912 GCA_963574355.1 Loris lydekkerianus
GCGTAGCAACGACTCAGCAAGGCCCGGCCTGAAACTGCCTCTACCTAGATACAGCCAATGTGGTACCATACCACTGGCCCGACCCTGTCACTCACCTCTTCCCCCGCCTTCTTTCCCTGCCCCTTCTCCACAATAAAAAAAAATTAAATAAATAAAAAAAATAAATAAAATAAATAAAAAAAAAATAAATAAATAAATAAAAAAAAAAGAAAATAAGACTCAACTATTTGTTTCCTACAGTTGAGTCACTACAGATTTAAGGGTACACACAGGATAAAAATGATATTCCTTGAAAAAGGAAAGCAAAAGAGAGAGGGCATAGCTATACTTATATCAAAGATAATAGACTAAGTAAAAAATTTTCACAAGAAAAAAGAGATTGTATTCGAGATCAATTTACTAAAGGATATAATAACTGTAAATATACATGCAGCCAACATCAGAACACCTAAATATATAAAACAAAAATTAACAGATCTGCACCCGGGCACAGGGCACAGTGGCTCATGCCTGTTAATCCCAGCACTCTGGGAGACTGAGGGGGGCAGATTGCTTGAGATCAGGAGTTCAAGACCAGCCTGAACAAGAGCGAGACCCTCCCATCTCTAAAAAATAGCCAGGTATTGTGGTGGGCACCTATAGTCCCAGCTACTTGTGTGGCTGTGGCAAAAGAATCACTTGAACACAAAAGTTTGAGTTTGCTGTGAGCTGTGACACTACAGCACTCAACCCCAGGGTGATTGAGTGAGACTGTCTCAAAAAAAAAAAAAAAAAAGAAAGAAAAAGAATGAACAGATCTGAAGAAATAGGGAGTAACACAAATACAGGAATGGTAAGGGATTTTAGTATTCAACTTTCTGTTATTTCCTTTTTTGAGACAGACTCCCAAGCTGTCACCCTGTGTAGAGTGCTGTGGCGTCACAGCTCACAGCAACCTCCAACTCTTGGGCTTAAGTGATCCTCTTGCCTCAGCCTCTTAAGTAGCTGGGACTACAGGTGCCCACCACAAAGCCTGGCTATTTTTTTTTGTTGTTGTTGTTGTAGTTGTCGTTGTTTGGCAGGGCCAGGCTGGATTCTAACTTGCCAGGTCTGATGTATGTGGCTGGGGCCCTAGTTGCTTGAGCTACAGGCGCCAAGCCTAGTATTCAACTTTCAATAAGGGATAGTTCAGGCGGTGCCCGCAGCTCAGTGAGTAGGGCACCGATCTCATACACCGAGGTTGGGGGGTTCAAACCGGGTCCAGGCCAGCTAAAACAACAATGACAACTTCAACAAAAAAATAGCCGGGCATTGTGGCAGGTGCCTGGAGTCCCAGCTACTTAGGAGTCTGAGGCAAGAGAACTGCTTAAGCCCAAAAGTTTGAGATTGCTGTGAGTTGTGACGCTACACCACTCTACCGAGGGCAACTTAGTGAGGTTCTGTCTCAAAAAAAAGAAAAAACAAAAGAAAAAAAAAAAAAGATGGGTGGCGCCTGTAGCTCAAAGGAGTAGGGTGCCAGCTCCATATGCCGGAGGTGGCGGGTTCAAACCCAGCCCCGGCCAAAACTGCAAAAAAAAAAAAAAAAAGTGAAACCATATCCAGTATCTTTCCCAACTGCAATGGTATGAAACTGGAAATCAATAACAGGAGGAAGACTGGAGAATTCACAAATACGTGATAATTAAAAAAGACTCTCCTGAACAACCAAGGAATCGAAGAAGAAATCAAAAAAGAACTTTAAAAAAAAAAATTGAGGCAAATGAAAATTGAAATACAACATACCAAAATTTAGGAGATACAGCAAAAGCACTTCTAAGAGGAAATTTATAATGATAAATGCCTACATTAAGAAATAAGAGGGTGCCACCTGTGGCTGAAGGGGTAGGGCTCCAGCCCCATATACCAGAGGTGGTGGGTTCAAAACTACAAAAAAGAAAAAGAAAAGAAAGGAAAGAAAAGGAAAAAGAGCCTGGGTGTGGGGGCTCATGCCTGTAATCTTAGCATTTTGGGAGGCTGAGGAGGGAGAATCACTTAAGGCCAGGAGTTTGAGACCAGCTTGGGAGTTGGAAGCTGCAGTGAGCTATTGTGAGACTTTGTCTCTAAACTGCAACAGAGAAATTATTATTTTCTTTAGAGACATATACTGAAATGTGTACAGACAAAATGATGCAACATTGGGTTTTTTTTTTCCCCAAGTGTTAAGAGTATGGGCTGGAAATTGGGCAGGGGTAGAGATGACTAAGTTGGAGTGAGTTTGTCACTGTTGAAGCTGAGTGAGGGGCCAGGGGACTCAGATACTTGTTGTGTACTTTTATTGGCATTTGAAATTTTCCATAATATAGTTAAAAACAAGAGAAAGAAAGTTTCAATTTGGAATGATTAAAAGGTTCCCTTAGGAAACTAAGATTTTTTTTTTTTTTAATGTTTTTTTTTTCAAATCTGACTTTATGATCCGGGCACAGCTGAATATGACGTGAAGACTGTCCTATTGTGCTGGCCTACAATTTTGTTTGGAAAATTAGCCAGTCCCCCAACAAAAGAGCGAACAATACTTTATTCATTCTTAAAGAAACCCTCAGAATGAATGCAGAGCTGTCATTATGACCTGCCTTTGGCTAAAAACAATATAAAATAAGCTTATGTATGTAGCTTTAATGTTCATTTTTAAGGTAAAGCCCCAGTGAAACATTTTCCCCTTTTAGACTTTCCCTTTAGACTTTCTCTCACCAAAATGGATTAATGGAAAGAGTAATTCTCCCAGTAGAGGGACAAGGCATCTATCAGCTTTTTTTCTCTTTCTTTCTTTTTTTTTTTTTAAACAGAAATATAAATCCACAACTTTTGATGCATAGTTCTCTTTGATGTAAAAGCTGACAAAGCTACAACTGTACACTTAAGCCTTTTAGAAAACTAGAGCAAGGGGGCTTTTTCCTGGACTTGCCAGCTTTAATCCATGTGATTTTTTTTTTTTTTTCCTCTTGTGTATGTTTTATTTTCAGGAGACAGGAGTAACTACAATCTCAACAAAATCAATTCTTGGTATTTCTCCCTCAATTCTCTCTCCCTGTTGACCTAACACAGCACAGTGATGGGTAAAGGCTACTGAAAGGGCAGAATGGAAAACAGGGTTTCTCACTTGCACAATCTTTATGTTTGCAAAGATGCGATATGAAATTCCATTTATTCCCGTCAAATATTGACATCTAGCCATGGACACAAAATAATCTTTTTTTTTTTTTTCCTCCCTCACTGTTAGACTCCCCTACCCAACTTTGCTTTAAGAAAGCAATTGACAAACTAATGTATGGAAAGTGAATCTTTTGTGCGCTCTATAATGACCAATTTTTCCTCTGGGCTCACCAAAGCTGTGCAAACAAGAGCTCATTGTCCCTTTCAGAGGAGAATAATAGAAAACTTAAATGAAATCTGGAGGTCGTTTGACCTCTTAGGAAACGCAGAGGTGGACGTCACAGCTCAGAAACCAAGAGCCTATTAACGTGTGACACGTTTCACACAGTCGTATTTTCAGAGGAAAAGACGAGGATTTCTAGTCCCTAGGATGTTGTGGAATAGGGCCTACCTCATTTCAGGATTCTGACTCTGCTACATCAGATATACAATTCATCCAAAATAAAGATAAAAGTAGAATAAAAATAACAATGGTTGTTACAGCAGTGAGCAAAAAAGTAGCTGACATTCATTGTATGCTTAATATGTAACCCCCACTGCCACCCCAGGATGTGAGCATTACAAATGTGTTCATTTTATAGATGAACAAATTGAGATGTTTAAATCTAGATTGTTTCAGAAGTTTCTTTCATAATTAGGTTATTTGGGCTGGATGCTGTGGCCTGTAATCCTAGCCCTCTGGGAGGCCAAGACGGGTGGATTGCCTGAGCTCAGGAGTTGGAGACCAGCCTGAGCTACAGTGAGACCCCGTCTTTACTAAAAAAATAGAAAAAACTATCTGGGCATTGTGTTGGGTGTCTGTAGTCCCCAGGTACTCAGGGATCTTAGGCAGGAGAATCACTTGAGCCCAAGAGTGTGAGGTTGCTGTGAACTATGACACCAGGGTACTCTACCCAGGGTGACAGAATGAGACTCTGTCCCAAACAAACAAAAAACATTGTGTTATTCTGTTTCTTATCTCTCATAAAATCTTTTTCGTTGCCTTGAAATGTTTAAAACTTCACCATGTGTGGGGTGGGCGTAGCGGCTCACACCTATAATCCTAGCAGTTTGGGAGAACGAGGCAGGTGGATTGCCTGAGCTCATGTTCGAGACCAGTCTAAGCAAGACCAAGACCTTATCTCTAAAAATAGCTAGACATTGTGGTGGGTGCCTGAAGTCTCAGCTACTTGTGAGGCTGAACCAAGCAAGAGAATCGCTTGAACCCAAGAGTTTAAGGTTTCTGTGAGCTATGACGCCACAGCATTCTACCAAGGGTGACAAAGTGAGACTCTGTCTCAAAAACAAACAAACAAACAACTTCATCATCATTTAATTACATCATAAATAAATGTATTACTGTAAATTATAAAGTGACATATAGTTTTTTCATACCAGTGAGAATATCTGTTGGGTTAATACCTAGAAATGGAATAGCTGGGTCAAAGTCAAATATCATGGTAAATTTTGGCAAATATAGCCAGTCACTTGTCCATCAGTAGCAGACTGGTCAGAGGGGTTATGGGACATCCATGCTAGAGATTGTTATGCAGCATCAAAAGAATGAGGAGGTGTTTTATAACGTGGTGTGGCTATTATATAACCTGATGTGGACATTTTATAACCTGACATGGATGTCCTCTGTCCTATGAAGGTGAGTAAAACGGCAAGGTGCAAATTGGGGTTATGGTAGTCATTGTTTTTAAGATTATATACTATCTGTGTGTACTATGTATGCAATGAATTGCTCTGGAAGGAAACAATTAACTGATTGGCTTTAGGGAAGGAAACTGAATGGGTAACAGAGAAAGAAACCTTCGTTATTTTCAGTCTACTCTTTTGCATCTTTGTATTTTGTAGTATGTAAATGGATAACTTATTCAAGTAAAAAAAATTACCGTGTAGAATTATAAAATATCAGAACTACCATCTTGCCAGCAGCCCGATCATTTACAGATGAGGAAATGGAGGCCCGGTTGAGTCCCCTGCTGTGGACCTGGCCCGGGGGCTCTGCACCACCCCACCCAGGGCCAGGCTTCCTCATACCCTTTTCTTTGGGTCCTCGGGTGGGGTCTGGGGGGTTGGAGCAGACAGCGTGGGATGAAGGCCAGGGAGAAATGCATCCTGAAGGTCACAGGGGTCTTTTCTGGAGAGCTGGTTCCAGAACTGAGATAGTTCAGAGGGTACCAGTCATCACATGGTCAGGAAACACTGTTCTGGAAATGTGTAGTCCTGGCTTTGTGCCAGACCTACCCCCCTGAATCCTGAATTCAGGCCCTTGTCAGACTCCACGGCTACCTTGTTACCTGTGTCATCATCCACTTGGACTGTGACTGCCCATGGTCTCCCTACTGCTTCCCTGGCTTCCATGTCCTACAACCCTTCTCCCCAGCCCACCTCCCAACTCCTTCCCAGACATCACTCGGATCACGTCATTTCCCTGCATAAGACCCAGCAGTGTCCTGGGTAATGAACATGGAGGCCGGACGCTGAGTACTGGGGAGTGACACTAGGAGACTGAGATGGGGCTTAAAGAGGGAAAAGGCGTGCCAGATATGGTCATGTAGGCCTGTAGTCCTAGCACTCTGGAGGCCGAAGCAGGAGGATCACTTGAGCTCAGAAGTTTAAGACCAACCTGAGCAAGAGCAAGACCCCGTCTCTAGTAACAATAGAAAAACTAGCTGGGCAGCAGTAGTCCCAGCTACTCAGGAGGTCGAGGCAGGAGAATTGCTGGAGCTCAAGAGTTTGAGGTTGGTGTCAGGCGGCGCCTGTGGCTCAAAGGAGTAGGGCGCTGGTCCCATATGCCAGAGGTGGCAGGTTCAAACCCAGACCCAGCCAAAAACTGCAAAAAAAAAAAAAGAGTTTGAGGTTGGTGTGAGCTATAAGGATGCCACAACACTCTACCCAGGGTGACAGAGATTGTTTAAAAAAAAAAAAAAAGAGGGGAAAGAAGGTTTCTCCCCCTCTGTGGATTGGAGGCTGTCACCAGGGCAACCTTCAGGGTATGGCCTCAAGTTGGCAGGGCCACATTTGAGAAGCAGTTGGGTCACAGAGAGTCACTGTTTTCTAGAACCTGGCTGGCCCATCCTGACCCAGGCTTAACTGATCGTTTGTCTAGGTTGCTGGGCACATTAACATGGGACTTTCCACGGGCTTATGGGTGGTCAGCTGTGACCCATGGGACTCTGTTCATCACAGACAAAGTCACACATGGCCAACTGACAACTGTTGAAACATCTTTCCAGCTAGCCCCGGAGTCCTGCTGGTGGCTACTGAAGGTTTGAGATGGACCCCAAGTTTCTCCTTGGGCTTCCCTAGGAGATTCTGGTATGGAGGGCGAGGGTGGCTTTTACGATAAAGTGTTGACATACTTTAAGGAGGGAGAAAGAGAGCCGGGCACAGTGGTCATATCTATAATCCTAGCACTTTGGGAGGCCAAAGTGGGAGGATCACTTGAGCTCAAGAATTCAAGCCCGAGGCTCAGTGCTCATAGCATAGTGGTTACAGTGCCAGCCACATACACCGATGTTGGCAGGTTCGAACCCGGCCTGGACCAGTTAAACAACAATGACAATTGCAACAAAAAATAGTTGGGCATTGTGGCAGGTACCTTTAGTCCTAGCTACTTGGGAGGCTGAGGCAAGAGAATCGCTTAAGCCCAGGAGTTTGAGGTTGCTGTGAGCTGTGACACCACAGCACTCTATGCAGGGCGACAGCTTGAGTCTCAAAAAAAAAAAAAAAAAAGAGCCCGAGCAAGTGCGAGATCTCATCTCTACAAAAAAGTAGAAAAATTTAGCCAGGTGTGGTGGCACACACCTGTAGTCCCAGCTACTTGGGAGTTGGAGGCAGGAGTTTGAGATTATATGACTGGGTTGCTGTACTTCAGCCTAGAGAGCAGAGCAAGACCCAGTCTCAAAATAAATAAAAAATAGATAAATAAATAAATAAGAGAGAGAGAGAAAAGAGCTAACTCTGAAAGATTTGCTGCCTTTGGAAGAGTCAGGGAGAAGACTAGATTAGTGACATGGTAGAGGCCAGTCTTTGCAGTTTTTGGCCAGGGCTGGGTTTGAACCCACCACCTCTGGCATATGGGGCTGGCACCCTATTCCTTTGAGCCACAGGTGCTGCCCACAGAAGCCAGTCTTTGGAAGGTACCAACTCCATCCATGTCTGGCAGCATAATCTAAACCTGAACAGGGGGACACTCAAGGCCCCCCGCAGTCCTTGTTGAAAGGGACAGAAAGGTAAGCCCCTTGTTTTGCATTCACAGGGGTGGGGGTGGGTCATCTACAAGGAGACCCATCAAAACTCCTCCAGGCCCAAGTGACTGCTGCAGAAAATGTCAAAACCAAAGGATGGAAGTAAAGGGTCCAGGGAACAAAGGGACCGAAAAGATTTGTTGGAACTCTGCAAGGCCAGTTAAAGCCTCTGGTTGGAAGCACACTGAAGTCCAGCATTCAGCCGGTTTCTTTAGAGGTCACACAGAGGAGTCAGCTCAGAAGTAGAAAAAAAGAGGGAAGCAGGAGAGGGCATCACCCACTGTAGCATTGTAGCTGGTCAGTTGCTAACTTACACGTGTCCTTTAAAAGCATGAAAGAGAAGGCTGGGTGTGGTGGCTCACAGCTGAAATCCTAGCACTCTGGGAGGCCAAGGCAGGTGGATCGCTTGAGCTCAGGAGTTCAAGACTGGCCCGAGCAAGAGCAATACCCTGACTCTACTAAAACAGAAAAACTTTCCAGGTGTTATGGTGGGCACCTGTAGTCCCAGCTACCCAGGAGGCTGAGGCGGGAGGATTGCTTGAGCCCAAGAATTGGAGGTTACTGTGAGTTATGATGACGGGGGAACTATGATGACGACACGGCATTCTACCCGGGTGACAGAGTGAGACTACCTTGCAAAAAAAAATAAAAATAAAAAATAAAAGGCATAAAGGAGAAAACAAAGAAGTACACGGAACACAGTCTGAAGTAAATCAAATGAACAAAACCTTACAGGGCAAATGAAAAGTTTCCAAACTGAGCAAGCATCTTCGCAGTCTGGAAATTCACAGTTCAGAAGTGAGATTCAGAAGCTTCCGCTGAAACTTCAGCTGTGGCTGGAATTACATCAAGAACAGAGAAGGTGACTGCTGAGGAAATTAGCGAAGGTGGGTTACACTGTTTTGAAATTGAGAAGGCAGGGCGCAGTGGCTCATGCCTGCAATCCTAGCACTCTGGGAGGCTGAGGCAGGAGGATCCCCTGGTCTCACAAGTTTGAGACCCACCTGAGCAAGAGCGAGAACTTGACTCTACTAAAAATAGAAAAATTAGCAGGGTGTCATGGTGGGAGCCTTGACAGCTACTGGGGAGACTGAGGCAAAAGGATCACTTGAGCCCAAGAGTCTGAGGTTGCTGTGAGCAATGACGGCACGGCACTCTACCCAGGCTGACAAAGTGAGACTCTGTTAAAAAAAAAAAAAAAAAAAGAAAAAAAACAAAGGAGAAGAATATTCCCCAAGGGTACAGGAACCTGAACTACACACGTCCAGTGTGCAACCTCTACAAAAAGACATGGGCAAATAATTGAAGAGAATCACTTTTCCTCCTCAAATAAGATTTTCTTCAGGAGAAAAGAGCAGAGAGAGAGGTTCAATGGGTTAAGAAAACGAACACATCAGACAAATCTTAACATTCAGTTTCAGTGCCAGCCTTTCCCTCTGCTCCTGCTGTTCCATATGCCATCCACAGAGACCCCCCCTGGATCATCAGGTGCCCCAGGAAGGAGGAGGCTCACCCTGGAGGGCTCAGGGATCTGGGAGCACCTGCAGCTTTGACTTGGCTTCATGGCACCCAGAGCCCAAACACCCACAACCGCAGTGAGACACACGCCTGCGTTTTCTCTTTAAAAGTAATTCTGATTGATATCCTTCTAGTTTAACTGCTCTTATTTCGCTGATGCTGTGATTGTTCATGTTCAAGATTTTATAGCATTATAATGCCTAGATTATATTTTCAAATATAGTCATTTAATATGCTTTTGATGAAGACATGATTTTGGTGTCATTAGACTCTCCAGAATTAGATAGCATGGGCGGCGCCTGCGGCTCAGTGGGTAGGGCGCTGGCCCCGTATACTGAGGGTGGTGGGTTCAAACCCAGCCCTGGCCAAACTGCAACAAAAAAATAGCTGGACATTGTGGCGGGCGCCTGTGGTCCCAGCTACTTGGGAGGGTGAGGCAAGAGAATTGCCTAAGCCCAGGAGTTGGAGGTTGCTGTGACGCCATGGCACGGCACTCTACCGTGGGCGACAAAGTGAGACTCTGTCTCTAAGTTCATATTACTGCATGCATTTTCATTATTTTGTTTAAGAATCCAACTCTCCTAACCCCAGATCTAAACAATCAACGCTAACAACACTCCAATGGTGTCCCTCCCTTTCTCTCTGCACCAACACAGTCTTCTTCTGTCTGCTTCTGACCACCCTGGGCTTCTTCATGGAGCTCCAATTCTGCCTTATTTCCCCCCTCAGGTCACCTGTGCTGCGGTCTCTCTTGTTCACGTGGCTGGTTCTTTGTCAGCTCTAATGCGCCCTCCTCCAGGAAGCCTTCCCTGACCACCTTGGTGAAAGTGGACCCTTCCCCCGAGTCACTCTCTACCACAGTTTCTTCAATGCACTGATTTTTGGCCAAGTTTGTCTCCTTTGCCATTTGCTTATGGATTAATTGTCTGTTTCTGAATTCCATCTTGAACTAGACAGCACCTGCAGCTTTTTTAGGGCAGGAACCTCACAGGTCTTGGTGAGCTCTTTGTCTCCAGCATGTAGGCCACTGCCTGGGACATGATAGCTGATAGATAAGCAGGGACTGAGTGGGTTGAGGAATGCGCTTTTGGAAAAACCCTTATAATTAGGTACTTCCATTTTAACCCCAGTTTAGGGATGAGGAGACCAAGGCACGCTTTGCACAAATGGACAACTCTATGCAAACTGAAACGCAAGTCCTCAGGGCCCTCCCAGGGTGTGGCCCCAGGTCTGTCTGGCTTTGCATTCTCTCTCTTCATCCCCCTCCAACTAGAATCAGCTGGAACCTTTTTCGCAGGGCTCTGTCCTCTGAGAATTAAGCTAAGAAGCCATTAAAGAATGTAATTATCAGAGTAAAATCGATAAGGTTCAATTTACTACCCCTCAAAGAAGAGGTGCCTTTACCTGCAATAACAGGCTTGTGGCAGATGAGTGGGAGATTATGCACGTGTGTCGTATTATGTGTATTTATACACACACGTACATACGGACACACAATGTCACAAATGTAATATGTTTGTGTAGCATGTGTAATACATGTTATCTATGCATTTCCCTCTCCCAGGAGAGAAGTGTAGCATCCTTTTCAATCAGATCATTTTGCAGAGTACAGAGATCTAGTTTGCCTATTTCGAGAGGAATTATAATTGTACTATAAGGTAAGAGTGTAGCAATGTGCTGGCCGTTAGTCCCACTAGAAGGATGGTACAGAGAGGCATTGTATTAAATTCTTTTTTTTTTTTTTTTTTTTTTGATGACAGAGATTAGATTTTATTCTGTAAGCAACAAAGGATATTTTAAGTATGAGAGTCACATGATCTTATTTGTATTTTTTTAAATTAAATCATAGCTGTGTACATTAATGTATCATGGGGCATCATACACTGGTTTTATAGACCGTTTGACACATTTTCATCACACTGGTTAACATAGCCTTTCCGGCATTTTCTTAGTTATTGTGTTAAGACATTTATATTCTACATTTACTAAGTTTCACATGTACCTTTGCAAGATGCACTGCAGGTGTAATCCCACCAATCATTGTATTAAATTCTTGAAGCCTGTGGCAGAGAGCTATCAGTACCAATGACAGGCTCCGGTGACTTCGGTGGAAAGCTTCAGTGACTTGTTCCTCTGTGCCTTAGCAGTATTATCATTCCATGCACGGACGGGGAACCGAGGCTGGGAGCGCCTCGTGGAACCAGTGAGTGGCAAAGCCAGAGTGAGAAGCTGGGCAATTAGCCTTGGAGAGACACACTCCAAACCACCAAGCTACAGCTCAGAGACTAAGTGAGGTCCTTGGATAAGCAGGGTCACTGTCACCTTGGAACTTGTTACAAACACCATTTCTGGGATCTCACCCTACACTTACAAAGTTAGAAAATCTGGGGGTGGGTTTCAGCAGTCTGGGGTTTAACCGGCTCTCTGGGGGATTTAGAGCCATGTCCAAGTTTGATGACCCTGCCATGTTGCAGGAAAACAGCAAATTAAAACAGACACTTATACCAATAATACAGAGGAAGGAACCTTTCACTGTGGCTACAACTCAGGTACCTCAAGGTGTGAAATGCTGAGTTCAGAGAAACCATTTTTTTCCCCCCCAGGCTCTTTTATATCTTTTTTTTCTTCAGTTCAATATCGGGCTACCTAGTTATGGCTACAGATGTTAGAAACCAGGATATTGTTATTCGTTACAGAGTCTTTTTTTCCTTTTGCTTTCCTAGGTCATTTCAGATCATCTAAAGTTTGTTCTTATCTTTAGAGGAGGAGCTCTTCTGCTGCTGCCTGCTGCTTTCTCAGAATCACTTAGAAGTATAAGGAAGCCTGAGGCTTAGTGAGGTGAACATGCTTTCCATGGTGGGGTTTGTGCTCAAACCCAGGACTACCTGATTGGAAAGTCTAGATTCTTGACATTGCATCTCACTATCTTCTTCTCTGAACTTGGCCCTAGGCTGTCACCATGGGGGTTCTGAATCCAAGCTCATTCTGAATATACATCCACTAAGTCACTGACCAAATTATTTGTTTCTTTTTCTTTTTTTCTTACATGTCCTTCCCATGAAGTCTAAGTTATTCTTGACTCAGAAATAGGCATATTAAGTATAAGGATGATTTTGGCAGGGTGGTTAGGTATTCATCTAGCTGCTGAAAAATTGATTTTCTTTTCTTTTCTTTTCTTTTTTTTTTTTTTGAGACAGAGTCTCACTCTGTCACCCTGGGTAGAGTGCTGTGCTGTCACAGCTCACAGCAACCTCAAGCTCTTTGGGCTTAAACGATCCTCTTGCCTCCTCTTCCCAAGTAGCTGGGACTACAGATCTCCACTGCAATGCTCTGCGAGTTTTTTTCTCTTTTTAGTAGAGATGGGGTCTTGCTCTTGCTCAAGCTGTTTCTTGAATTCCTGGCCTCAAGTATTCACCTGGCCTCCCAGAGTGCTAGGATTACAGGTGTGAGCCACTGCACCAGCAAAAATTGATCTCTGTATACATTAAGTGAAAAAAGTGAATGCAGGCTAAATAGCTACTATTTGTAAAAAAAAAAAAAAAAAAAAAAAAAAAGAATATTTTTATGTTTCTTTGTCTATATAAACTGACATATGTGTGTGTGCACATTTTATTGAATACGCTTATGTCTAGGAAGGAAGATGAATATAAAAATGACAAGGGTAAGTGCCCTTGGGCAGGAAACTCAGGTCTAGAGATGGGGTTAAAGGGAGGTTTTCTAGGCTTGGCACCTGTAGCTCAGTGGCTAGGGTGCCAGCCACATACACCTGGGCTGGTGGGTTTGAACCCTGCCCGGGCCTGCCAAACAACAATGACAACTACAACCAAAAAATAGTCAGGTGTGGTGGCAGGCGCCTGTAGTCCCAGCTACTTGGGAGGCTGAAGCAAGAGACTCACTTAAGCCCTTGAGAGTTGGAGGTTGCTGTGAGCTGTGACGCCAACATTTTTTTCTGCATCAGAAAAAAAAAAAAAAATCAACCAGTTAAATTTTCATAACTACCCTATTTTTCTAGTCTTTGATTCACCAGACATAATGATTTTTCTTCAAGTACTATATATAAATAAAAAAGAATGAGGCAGACATACGTACCAACTCAGAAAAAGTTGGCAAATCCAATTGCTAAGTAAGATAAAGGAAGCCCCTTGTGGTATGGCAGCATTTATTTTTTAAAAACACTGCAATTACAACATTTGTGTGTAGATATGCATGTAAATTCCTGCAAGAGATATGGAGAAACACACATCAGAGGACGGGGGGGGGGGGGGGGGTGAGCTATTCATAAAAACAGAGTAACAGTAAAAGGGGCTTGTAGATTTCCTTTGCAGACTATCACCCTGTTGGAGTCTCTTACAAATAATATATTTTCAAGCATAAAGAAAGTATAGGTCCGTGGCATTGAAATCGATGCTTTCAATGTAAACATATTTCACTCTTCTAAAAATAATTTTGGTGATTCGAAATTCATCCCTAATCATAACAGCCAACCCCATTTGTGCCTCATTCATTTCCCCCAGAAAAGAGTGACTAGACCCAGCAGGATATAAATGCATGCATCTGGAGAAGATGAACTTTTACACAAGTTCTGCCTTTCAGCTTTCTGAAACGTGGACCTTACCAATTTCTTTGACCTCCCCTCCTTTTTTTTCCATTCCAATGCATGGCGGTGACAAGGCATTGAATTACCAGTTTGTCACTAACGCCATAGGCTTTATTATTCCTTTGAACAGAAGCTCAGCTTAAAAAGAAAAGTTTTTCTTAATAAGTAGCTGTTCATCCTTTGATATGCACATCTGGATCCCTGGTCTTATCTGCGGCATGCTAATGCTGCTTCCTGCAGATAATGATAAAAGAACAACTCAAAATAACAAAAAAGGAATAAAATGTGCCAGATGCCTGAAAAATAAGGACAATGCGAATACAAGCAACTGGTTTTTTCTATCCCAAGAGAATAAACTCTATCCACAATTGAAGTAATCATTTTGGTGGTCACTTGAGGTAAGAATTCTTTTTTTTAAGGGAAGAAGAAGAAAAAAATAAGCAAACCTCAGCTGACAACCACTGCCACATTCTGTTAGAAATTAAGAGGGAAATAAACCTAAGTGTGCTATAAATCACTTTGGAGTTTAATTTTGTTTCAAGTCTGTTACCTTGTTTCTCCCCCCCCCTTCCCTCATCTCATTGTGACATAAACACTGTTAATTAAAAGCCAAACTTAGAGACTTTGATGCATCTATTTTTTAGAAATTATAAAATATCTCAAACACAACAGAAAAATAGCCAGTATAACATAAGGAACATCCACGGACCCACCACCAGGGTTTAACAATTTTTTTTTCTATTTTTCCTACACGTTCATTTCTAAAGAACCAGTTCCTTTCATTCTGAGTCCTTCCAACTATGATTTTTCTTGATTTCGACACTACCTTTGTTTATTGAAAGATGACGTTCTGCTTATAAAAATATTATGATTTTCTCAGCTTTCGTTTGTCAAAGGAGCTTTCTCAAACAGTGTGTAAACGGGTCTCATCGTTTGAAAGTGAGGCTGGCGTTAAGGACAAAAGAGTAGGACTGTAAGATATAAAATATATATGATTTCTGTCTAGGTGATCTTTGTTTTTTATGACTTCTTTTCCACAGGAGCAATAGTCGACCAGCTTTGTCAACACGCGTGAATAACATCAGTAGTTTTGCAGCTAATTGTAACTGATCTGTCAATAGAAAAGCAAATAAAAACTTCTGCTTTACATGAATCGCTCCGTACACTGGGAGCTGAGGACTGTGGGGAGGGCGAAAAGGGGATGGCAGGATCCCCAGCACAATCCCGGATTGTGGTGTGGTTCCTTTCTTAGCCTAACCAGATAACAGTCACGAATTGATTCCCCATTAACATGCAGCAGGCATGGGAAAATGATAAACTCCTATTACCACTGTCATGGCAACTGAAAAAAATGGCTGCTTTAGGGGGAACAAGGTCCACAGGAGAAGAAAAGCAAAGCCCCGTCTCTTTCTTCTGTTTGACATCTGTTGTTTAACATACAAAATTGTATTATCGTGACGCAAGCCAGTCAGCCAGCCAGAGCCTGCCTAGGAACTGTGAAAACCACACGGCTCCCACTCCCACTCCTCTCTTTACCCTAAGAGTATATAACCTGACCCTGAACATTTTCACTGTCTTTTCATCCCAGGTAAAAAAGTGCCAAGTGCCTTGGGAAGGGTGTTCTTGAGGGGTGGAGGAGAAGAGGGAACCTATAAAGTGAAAATAAAGCTCTTCTAAATTAGTAGCTGCTAAAGTGTCTATTCCTCTCCGCCCCACCCCCGCCCTGCAGCCTCCAGAACATTTTGGATTTTCTTAAAACAGCAATCAGAGCCGGGTTTGTGAAGGCAGACAGGACTAGCAGGAGAGGTGGACGAGCTGCAGGGCTGAAGGGTTACGTGGTTATTGCAGGTCATTGAGAAAAGGCTGGAAAAAAACACACCTCGGTGCTAAGAGTTGTAACTTAGGAGTGGTTGGACAAGAGTATGGTTTTTATTTTCTTGTAAGATAGCCCTTTTCCAGATTTTTAATAAAGTGCCTGCATCAGTCATAGCCAGCAAAAATATCCAATCAGCATTTTGAACAGGGGTCTAGAAATGGGTTTTTAGGATGATTTATTTCAGTGTGGATAGTCACTCACAAATTCCATACTGCAAAAATTCCATCTTATCCAAACATGTCACTTGAAGGAAATCCTTTGCTGCCACACACACACACACACACACACACACACACACACATATATGTATTTTTTTTTTTTTAAGGAGGAAATTTAAATGAAGCAACTTTCAGACATATTTTGCTTCCCACCTCTTTACAGTTGTATAAACAGAACAAGCCCCTGATACCACACTGGGTTGTTTTCACAAAACAGCCTTGAAACATCTGTTATTAAAGATTTGGAGCCATCCTAAAAAGGACTAAATTGAAATTTCCAGTAAGAGATTAAGCCCCTTGATAAGAGAAAGATCAGATAAGTGCAAAAAAGAACATTTATAGACTTGACATTGCTCATTAGCAAAGTTAGCTTTCTATGATCGTAAAACAAAAGAAGGAACCTCTTGACCAAACCCATGCCTGGTGTGCGCGGGTTCAGCCCTTCCCGGTTGAGTAAAGATCACGTCCAATGTGGCAGGCTTTGGAAAGGATGCATCAGCAGCAGAAGAAATCGAAAAGGTCAGAACTGCTCTGTTTGTTTTTCCAAACTGTTGGAGTAAAGTTACAATATGCCACCTGAGTAAGCCCACTCGCTAAATACCCAGATAATGTACACAGTAACCATGGGGCTTTCTGGGACACATTGGGAACATCATCAGGCAGGAGGAATTCGCTTGGGGGAAGGGATTGAGACTGCCCTGGGTTAAGCCTTAACTAAGCACAGAGGGTTTCTCTGGGCTTGATGTGAAAATGGTCTTACTTTTAATCCTCAGGACATCTCTTTGAGGGAGGTATTCTTATTCCAGAATAATAATATGGGGTGGGGACAGCTAGCATGACTTGCCCCCTGGCATTTTACTTCACAGGTATTTCAGGGTGAGATCATATCTGCTGCTGGTTTTCAGCTTTCAGTTTCATCTGCATAGTCTTTGGCAGAGGGCAGGATTTGCAAGTCTAGATTTCCTTTGGCTGGGTTTCCGGCAGCCCGTTGCTGTTTTTTACATACATATTTCACATCAAATAAGTCAAGTCTTAGAAATAGTCCTAGGATGTTTCCTGGGGAGTGGAGGGAAAGGCCCCTGTGATATTTCTCTTCGCAGTTTAAGGTTTTGAAAGGCTTAACTTCCCAGGGGCAGGGATGGGGAGAAAAAGTTCTCCCAGAGAGCCTTTTCAATTCAAAATCGTCACCTACCTTCTCTCTGCTCTTTTCCGTGCATGTCTGGGGCTCACACCTGCTCTCTGACAATCCTATCATAAAGTCATCCTCAGACCTGACTGTGCATTGAATCACCTGGTGCGTTTTCAAAAACCAGGGCTTTGCTTCTGATTTACATACAGGCTCAGAGTCTGAGGGTCTGTAAACGTGCTCTGCCTTGCTTCTCAAAGACACAGAAATACGTCCAGATAAAATGATGAGCATTGCTAACACACAGAAAACAGTTGCAGATTGGATTACTGACAATCACCTGTTCAGAGAGACCTTCACTTTTCAGGAGGGTATATCATGTATGTGTGTCTCATCTGTTTCTCCCCAATAGAGCATCAGCTCCCTGAAAGCTGCAGCCTTCTCTGCCCTTTCCATGTCCAAGTCCAAAGTGTTCAGGTTAGCGCCTGCACCAGGCAGGTACTCAATTAGTTTCTGCTCAGTGAGTGCATGAGTGAAGGAATGATTTGATTACAAAAGATGTAGTCCGCTGGGAGGTGCCCTGGTCCTGATCTGATCTGACCCCCTTATTTTCAGATGCTGGGAGGCAGTTCAGGGAGCCAACCTCTCTGGCCAGCTCAGGTCACCATTCCTCAGTATCTCATTCTACCAGCTGCAATGGCCACTATTGGCCATTTTCTCCTTCTGGGATTCTGAAATGTTGAATTTTTATTGTTTTGTTAAGACTCAAAGATGTTTATTACAGCATTGTTCACGGTAGCAGAAAAACTAGAAACAAAAGAAAAAAATACTGACAGGTTCACAGCCAATAAGTAAAACGAAAAAAATTGTCTGAAAAGAATTTCCAGTAAGTATTGTTAAGTACAAGAATAAAATTTGCTAAAGCATAGAATAATATCCTATTTTGGATAAATAATCTGTAATAAACTTTCCTTGCCCAGAATGACTTAATCTTGGATAAAAACATAGAACGATAAGTACTTAACTATGCAGACAGATGAGGGTCAGGCCTGGGTCGGAGGCAGAAATGTTATGAGGGAGGAAAGAAGTCGGCAGAAATCAAGAAAAATTAAAAAGAATAGTGGTAATATTTTAAAAACATGTAGGATAAGTTCACTTTTGTGCATTTATGAAAATTACATAATTTACATAATTTTACATGCACATTAGCAGAAACCCCTCCCCCATTTTTTTGAGTCAAGGTCTCACTCTGTAGCCCAGCCTGGAGTGCCAGCATCATTGTAGCTTATAGCAACCTCAGACTGCGAGGCTTAAATGATTCTCCTGCCTCAGCCTCCCAAGTAGCTGGAACTATAGGTGCCCAATACCACGCCTGTACTTTTTCTTATTTTTTGTAGATACAGGATCTCAAAATGTTGTTCAGGCTGGTCTCTAACTCCCGCCCTCAAATGATCCTCCTGCCTCTGCTGGGATTATAGACATGAGCCACCACGACAGAAGGGAGTTTCCTTTTTTATTTTTTATTTTTTTTAGTTAGTTTTTTTTTTTTTTTTTGTAGAGAGTCTCACTTTATGGCCCTTGGTAGAGTGCTGTGGCATCACAGTTCACAGCAACCTCCAGCTCCTGGGCTTAGGCGATTCTCCTGCCTCAGCCTCTCGAGCAGCTGGGACTACAGGCACCCGCCCCAACGCCCGGCTATTTTTTTGTTGCAGTTTGGCCGGGGCTGGGTTTGAACCTGCCACCCTCGGTATATGGGGTGGGCACCCTACTCACTGAGCCACAGGCGCCGCCCTGAGTTTCCTCTTTTAAAAAATGTAGGATCGACCTAACGTGATAGAAGGATAACATACAGCTTTGAACGTAGAAAAGGATAGAGAATAAACAAGCTAATACTTAATTTAGAATTTAGTAGGAGGAAAAAACAGGCCAAGCAAAGTAATAGGGAAGTAAAAGGAAATTATCTGTAAAAGTTTTAAATAGAAAACGTCTTATAGCTAATATGAAATGTTAACAGTTGCTTATTTTTGGGAAAAGAGTACAGTGTTGGCTCATTCTATTATATTTTTCTACTTTTCTGTATTTTTTTTTTTTTACCTTTTTTTTATCAAAAGATGAATTCAGTGAAGTGTCCTCATGAGGGACATTCTGTCCCCAGAAGCAGGAGGCTTGGCCAGGGGTGGGGTGAGGGCTGGGATGTGCTCCTCCCACTTTGGGCCAGGGCTCTATTTCACCAGCAGAGAATGAAAATTAACCAGGGGACACCTGATTTGGGCTCCTGTCTGCCTGCCATTACCCCTCTCCCTGCCGCCCCCGTATGGTAGGCATTTGCCAGAGTTTTGCCTTCCTGGTTGTGTCTGCAGTTAGAGCATTCTGGAGCCTGCCACATATTAACTGTGAAACTTGATAAGAGGATGGAAGCAAAGAAGGGAGGAAAAGTGTATTTCCTGTCCTGGGGGAAGGAGTCTTCCCTCTCCCCATTTTCCTGGCTCCGGGAATTCTACTCTCACACCTGGGTAGATAATTCTGAAATCTATTTCCACTCCCAATCTTTTATGCAATCTTTTAGTTCTGAACAGTTCTTCATCCTGACTGCTCTATGCTCCCACCCCCAAACTGTGCAGCTGCCTGTGTTTATAAGCCAAGCACCGGGCTCCTGGCACAGTCAAGGGAAACTTAGGCATCCCTTCCTCACGGACTCCAGTGGGGAGGCTGGACCTGGCTCAAGTGAGTCCAAGGGGTAAGTTGTTGGGCTGGAATATTCTCCATCTGACAGGCTGGCTCACCTTGGGAAAACAACAGTTTCTCTGAGACTCAGTTTCTTCTTGCGTAAAACTAGGATCATAAGCTAGATACGCATTTGCAGTAAGTAGACAGCAAGTGTTTGTGGGCTTTATATTTATTTATTGTGTGTCTTCCCCATTTTGTCCGGAAGGGCATTGTCTTTCAGAGTTTTCTTTTCTTTTCTTTCTTTTCTTTTTTTTTTTTTTTTTGAGATAGTCTTAAGCTGTCTCCCTGGGTAGAGTGCGGTGGCCTCACAGCTCACAGCAATCTCAAACTCTCTGGCTTAAGCGATTCTCTTGGCTCAGCCTCCCAAGTAGCTGGGACGACAGGTGCCCACCACAACGCCTGGCGATTTTTTGGTTGCAGTTATCATTGTTTTAGCTGCCCTGGGCTAGGTTCGATCCCTCCAGCCTCGTTGTATGTGGCCTGCACCCTACCCACAGAGCTATGGGCACAGCCTGTCATGGTTTTCTTAGAACCTTCGATAGTACATGGCACATGTAGGCTTTCTATAAATACTTGTTGAATAAATTAACTCCTTTTCTCTAATATTTTTGCCTTAGAATTTATTATTTTTATTATTTATTTATTTATTTCAGATAGTCTCACTCAGTCATCCTGGGTTGAGTGCCTATAGTGTTACAGCTCACAGCAACCTTGGGGTTCTTGGGACTCCTGGGGTTCAAGCAATCCCCTTGCCTCAGCCTCCCTAGTAGCTGGGACTACAGGTGACTGCCACCATACCTGGCTAGTTTTTCTGTTTTTAATAGAGATGGGGGTCTTGCTTTGGTCAGTTTAGTCTTTTTTTTTTTTTTTTTAATGCCCAAAGCAATGTTTTTATTTATTTTTAATTTTTTAATTTTTTTTTTTGCAGTTTTTGGCCAGGGCTGGGCTTAAACCTGTTACCTCCAGCATATGGGCCAGCACCCTACTCCTTTGAGCCACAGGTGCCACCCAGGTCTTTTTTTTTTTTTTTTTTTGAGACAGGGTCTCAAACTGTTGCTCTGGGTAGAGTGCCATGGCATCACGGCTCACAGCAATCTCCAACTCCTGAGCTTAAGCAATTCTCTTGCCTCAGCCTCCAAGTAGCTGGGACTACAAGTGCCCGCCACAATGCCCGGCTATTTTTTGGTTGTAGTTGTCATTGTTGCTGGCAGGCCTGGGCTGGATTTGAACCTGCTATCTCTGGTGTATGTGGCTGGCACCTTAGCCGCTGAGCTACAGGTGCCGAGCCCTCAGGCTGGTCTTGAACTCCTGAGCTCAAGCTATCCACTGGCCTCTGCCTCTCAGAGTGCTAGGATTACAGGTGTGGGACACCATGTCCAGCCTACTTTAGAACTTAAAGGAATCTTTCCTTTCTTCTCTAGGAGGAGATATTTTTAAGGATTTATCTAAAGAACACAACTGAACATAGCATTGTTGGTTTGTAGCGGATTCACGTCTTCAGCTTTGATTAGATGTCAACAATTGTTTTCCACAGCACTGTATGTGGCGATTTTCACTCCCAAACAGCAGTTTATTAAGGTCCCTTACTGCCCATATTCTTGAACATGTTTTTTTTTTTTTGCTGGGTCTGGGTTTGAACCCGTCACCTCCGGTATATGAAGCCGGTGCCCTACTCCTTTGAGCCACAGGCGCCACCCCCATATCCTCGAACATGGTACTGTTAGACTTATAAATGCTTTGCCAATTCAATGAATACAAAATCCTTTTTCTTGAAAGGGGAGAATGAAAATAATGCTGCTCCCTTTATACCACTTCTTGAACAATTTTAATTTTACTATCATCGGATACTGACCCTTTAGTTATCACTCCCAGTCTCAGCTCCAGTGTCCCCTCTTGGGAAGCCTTCCTCCTGAATCTGTACGCATATATAATTGGTTTCCACTTCAGCCAAAGTCTATGTCTTCTCTTTGTTTATTTCCCTCATGAAGCAGGGAAATCTGAAAGCATCTTTTTGACTGGACTGACTGACTCTTTCCTATGCAGGAGTTTGCACAGGACAGGAGTGCACAAAATATATAAAGAAATAAATTAAAGAGTGGTTCTCAACCTTCCTAATGCCACAATGTATTTTCATTATTAAAAAGGGGTCGAGACCCACAGGTTGAGAACTGCCGGTGTAGGCCTTTTTGAAAAACAAAAGCTGATACAGGTATTTATTAACCGTTGCACTCACTTTAAAAACCTTGACAGTCATAGGCAAGGGCTGATGTCAGAAACCTTCACTCCTGGTTTTGCCCTTCTCACCTTTGAGCCAGAGATGTTGTCATTCATTCAAGAAGTATTTACTGGCAGTGCTCATAGCTCAGTGGGTAGGGCACTGGCCACGTACACTGGGGCTGGTGGGTTTGAACCTGGCCTGGGCCAGCTAAATAACAATGACAACTGCAACAAAAAAATAGCTGGGCGTTGTGGGGGGCACCTGTAGTGCCAGCCACTAGGGAGGCTGAGGCAAGAGAATCGCTTAAGCCCAAGAGTTGGAGGTTGCTGTGAGCTGTGATGCCACGACACTCTACTGAGGGTGACATAGTAAGACTGTCTCAAAAAAAAAAAAAAAAAAAGGGGGTTACTAATCATTTAGCTGTGTGCTGGAGACCATGTTATGGAACTATTCACAAAGCAAAGACAAAATTATAGGTCTGCAGTTTTGCTGCGAGTGGCCTTGGGGAATCAAGTTGGAATGGAACATGAAATCTGGTTTAGAGACTCTGTTCAGAAGAAAGGGCACTCTTCTCATAGCAATAGTGAGAGTTTACGTTTGCTAGAAGCTCTCCCTGTGCCAGACATAGAACAAGTTGCTCTGCATGAATTATATATTTAATCATCAGAAAACCCTGCAGTACAGTTGCTGTTTGAGTTCAGTCACCTATAGGTACATAATAGGCGTGTTTAACTGACCTCAGTTCTGCTCGTTGTGCAGGGGAGGGGGAAAGAAAACAGAGAGAGAGAAAAAGAAGACAGATTTAAACTGCACGGGCCAATGTACAAATGATTAAATTACTGTGATAATTTGTAATTTGCAATAATTGCGTTCTTAAAGTACATAAATCATAAGTGTATGGTTTGATATGTACAAATCTTCATCTGTACAGATCAAAATATGGAGCATTCTAGCACCCCTGAAACCGCCTTCATGTCTTTTTCTAGTCAATAATACCGCCTCAGAGGGTGGCCTCTCTCAGACTTCAAGTGCATAGATTTAAGTTTTTTTCTGTCCTTGAATTTCATAGAATGGAATCGCACAGTAATTCTTTAGTATCTGGCTGTTCTTGGTCCACCGTTATTTCTGTGATTCACCCCTGTTGTTGTATGTGGTAGTAGAAGTTTGTGTCATATAACATCATAGGCATATATAACGCCTGATTTGTCCATTTTATTATTTTTTAAATTTTTTTATATGAAAAGGCATTTTATTATTACTATTTTGCTATATAACATATCAATGATTATACCAGATTGCATTTTCTCAAATGCCACATGAGGCACATTTCTCTCCGATTCCCCAGAAAACCTCAGTATCCTCTGTCCTTTGGAGGATTCAGTTTCACGAGGCGTGTGACACTGTCCGCGAGGATACCAGCCGTGCTTAGGGGTAAAGAACATTTTGCTAAGTTGTTCTATCATGGGTCCTTGTTCAAGGCGTTCACTTTTTTCTGCAAATCTGGTTTTCAGCAATTGATCATGTGTTTCCTCATTATTACACCCAGGATCGGGTAGAGGAATAGGTTTGGATCAGAAATAAACATTTCAAGATATTTCTCTTTGATATCCCTCATTTTACTGCTGCTCCAGCCATGGTGTATCCGGATACTTATGAAAAACGATGTTTCGAAGAAACACTGCTTTTAAAATCTGCTTCTAGGAAAAACCAGTTTTCATCCGGTGACCCTGCCATCTTGTTTCGATTTGTCCATTTTAATCCACTTAGACATTTGGGTTGTTTCTGGCTTCATACTATTACAAATAGGGTTGCTATGAACATGATTTTGTGGTGGTGAACTTAAGTGTGAAGGGTGAGGCATCTGAACGCTGTCAGGTCTTGAGCTCTGGTCCAGTTCCTGCCTGTTATACTGCGATAATTGGAAGGCTGTGCAGGGGTAATTTTTGACCACACTTGATTTTCTTCCTTTATGTATACTGGCTTTGAGAACTAACTCCTTGGAAACAAAGGCTTAGCGGAGGTTAATGCCTTCGATGGATCGCAGAATTGCACACCTGGAAGAGCAGATTCCACCCTGGTGGGGACCCAGACTCTTTGATTCTAATATATATATTTTTCTTTTTTTTTTTTTGGCTGGGGCTGGGTTTGAACCCACCACCTCCTGTATATGGGGCTAGTGCCCTACTCTTTTGAGCCAAAAGAGCCACCAGAGCCTAATACATTTTCTAAATTTAATATGCCACAGTGTTTTATTTCAACACAGGTTCATGCTCTGAGTCCTTTACCCATATTTATTGTCTGTTATATAAATCGTTTCTTCCAAAGAGCACAGAGCTGAGCAAACGTTAGGAAAGATGGTAAAATTGTGGTAAAGTAGTTTTCATGGGAGGCCTTTTAAATTACAATGGATTGAGTGGCTCAAAAGGAGTAGGGCGCCGCTCCATATGCTGGAGGTGTGGGGTTCACACCCAGCCCTGGCCAAAAACTGCCAAAAAAAAAAAAAAATTACAATGGATTATAGACCAACTGACTTGGATGTGTGGGGTGCTCTGTTTGGAGATGGGGGAAAGAAATCTGCAAATTTATTTCAAGTCCAGGATTCTGTGACTATCTCATTGTTTACCAAACACTTGCTAAAAAACAAAAACAAAGGCAATCACACCATCAAACAAAAATACATGATCCCTGGCACATAGGAGGTGTAAGATAAATGTTTCTTGAATGAATGATCCAAATAAAATAATTGCAAATTAAAGAACAAAATGTAGGGTTTGGGGAGTTTTTGCCAACTCCCCAAAACTGTACGTTTCTGTGATTAAGTATACACACACATACTCCTATACTTTTTAACATGTAAGTTTTTATAACCACGGGTAAATTCTTTTTTTTTTTGAGACAGAGTCTCACTATGCTGCCCTCGGTAGAATGCTGTGGCATCACAGCTCACAGCAACTTCAAACTCTCAGGCTTACGCAATTCTCTTGACTCAGCCTCCCGAGTAGCTGGGACCACAGGCACCCACCACAATGCCTGGCTATTTTTTGGTTGTAGTTGTCATTGTTGTTTGGCAGGCCGAGGCTGGGTTCAAACTTGCCAGCTCTGGTATATGTAGCTGGAGCCCCAGCTGCTGAGCTACAGGCGTTGAGCCACAGGTAAATTCTTAAAAGGTATTTAGCAAATTGTTTAAAGTAGTTCTTCAATGCTGTGTATGAAAACTTGTAAAAAATAAAGGTAACATCAAAATAAAGTAGTTTCCCAGGAAACTACTGTTGTTACTCCCCCCCAAGGTGATTAAATTATAATAATTTAGAAATAAAAACACAATAGCTTTAACTTTTATATTGACAATTATAATAATAAATTTAAGAATTCTAATAACAATAACTTGAACAATTAAGTGCTGACAGTAAGAGTAATATTTTCTTTTCTTTCTTTTTTTTTTTTTTTTTTTGGCCAGGGCTGGGTTTGAACCCGCCACCTCTGGCATGTGGGACTGGCGCCCTACCCCTTTGAGTCACAGGCGCCACCCTTCTTTTCTGTAATGATCTATCTTTTACTTTCTTTATCAAAGGTAAATTGGAGGCTGAGTGAGGTGGCTACAATCTTAGGAGTTCAAGATCAGCCTCAGGAAGAGGGAGACCCGGTTTCTACTACCAATAAATAAATTAGTCAGGTGTTGTGGGGGGGGGGGTGCTTATAATCCCAGCAATTTGGGAGGTTGAGGCAGGAGGATTGCTTGGGCCCAGGAGTTCGAGGTGGCAGTAAGCTGTGATGTTTTTTGGCAGCACTTTAACCCCAGGCAAAAAAGTGAGACCTTGTCTCAAAAACAAAAAAAAGAAAGAAAGAAAGAAAGGCAACGTTTTTCATCAAATGCCGGCCTGACGCAGGCTCAGCGTGCTAGGTATTCCCAGGAGTCAGAGAAGCCCAGGGCTGCCCTGGAGGCACTTAGGGTATGACTAAGGACTGTTCTGTGTACAATCCTGCCGACATGAGATGGAAATTACAGCTCAATACGACAATAGCAGGCGAGCCCAGATTACTGCGGTGAGGGATGTGGGGAAAGGCACCCAGGTGGTCTGTAGAGAGAGGTCAGGAGGGCCAGCAGAGGACACAAGGATTAAAAAAGACTTAGTCCAATAATCCGAGAAAAATGAGCAAAGGTGCCCGGAGCAGGAAATCTGAGCCTTCTTCAGACATATGACAAGATGCCCATTCTCACCACAGGAGAGAAAGACAAACAGAAACCATGAGCCTGTCTTATTTTCCGTTTGCAATTGCCTGGCAGAGAAAACACCAATATTGATGTATCCTGTGGGGGTGAGACTACAGGAACAGGCAGGCTCCCCAGGCAGCAGGTGTGACTATCAGCTGGCATGGTCTCCTGAGAGGGCAACTTGACGGTGAAGCCAAAATGAAACATCAGATCCTGTGTGTTTGTGAGCTTCTCAGGGAGACCGCCTGAGCTCACAGGTTCCAGACCAGCCTGAGCAAGAGCAGGACCCTCGTCTCTAAAATAGCCAGGTGTTACAGCGGGAGCCTGTAGTCACAGCTACTTGGGAGGCTCACGCAAGAGAATTGCTTGAGCCCAAGAGTTTGAGGTTGCTGTGAACTATGAGGCTGTGGCACTTTACCGAGGGCAACAAAGTGAGACTCTGTCTCAAAAACAAACAAACAAAAAAAAGAGTGGGGGGCAGTGCCCATAGCTCAGTGGTTAGGGCGCCAGTCACATACACTGAGGCTGGCAGGTTCCAACCTGGTCCCAGGCCTGCTAAACAACAATAACAACTGCAACAAAAAAAATAGCCAGGCGTTGTGGCAGGCGCCTGTAGTTCCAGCTGCCTGGGAGCCCGAGGCAAGAGAATCACTTAAGCCCAAGAGTTTGAGGCTGCTGTGAGCTGTGATGCCACGGCATTCTACCGAGGGTGACAAAGTGAGACTCCGTCTCAAAAAAAAAAAAAAAAAAAAAAGAAAAAAAAAGAAAGAGCAGCGTGAACACAGATTTAAAGAAAGCTATTGTGTAATTATATCATTTAAAATCATAACAGTAGATCCGATAAACAGTTACTTGTTCGATGTTTTGATTTTGTATAATTCAGAATAAAAGATATTTTGTGAGTAGAAAAAAAAAAAAAGAAACATCCTTATACCCTTGGACCCAGAAATTCCAGCTCTTGGAATTGTCCTCCAGTGTCCTTGCATGTGGTCAAAACAGAGATGTGCAAAACTGGTCACTGAAGCATGCTTTCTAAGAGCAAGAGACTGGGGTGGAGGAAAACAAACTAAATGTCCATTAAAAGAGGGAATGTTTCAAAGGGGTAGGGCGCTAGCCCCATATGCCAGAGGTGGCAGGTTCAAACCCAGCCTTGGCCAAAAACTGCAGAAAAAGAAAAAAAAAAAAAAAAAAAGGGAATGTTTCAATCAGCCACAATAGCACCCCACAGTGTAGCACTCTATGGCCAAGTAAAAAAAAAAAAAAAAAAGAAAAGAAAAAAAAAAAAAAAGAAAAGCAACTTATTGAATGTGCCGAGCATTATTTTATTTTAAGTCTTGTGTGCTTCCTTATTCAATCCTTTCAACAACTCCTGAGTAGGCATTTAGGTATATTGTCACCATCCCTTCACAGATGAGGAAATTGAAGTATGGAAAAATGTAGTAACTTGACCGATGTTACACAACTAGTCACTAGCAGGATTAGTGGTGAGTGAAAAATAATCAAGGTATAGAGCGGTGTATATAGCACGCTCCCTCTGGAGTAGAAAAGAGAGTAAAAATAAAATACCCATGTATGTATATTTCCTGTATATGTGTCCCTGCGTGTGCACAGATCTGTATGTGTGAGAGTATCTGCTGTTATTAGTCTAGAATATCTCTGGAAGGACACAGGATAATCTGGAGCCTGTGAACTGTGGGATAGAAACTCAAGTTGGTGGAATATAGGAAGGGCGTAAGATTGCCTCGCACTGTATAGAATTCTGTACCTGCTAAACTTCCGTACGTGTATAATGTGATATCCATTTAGTAGCTTTAAATCTTTCATTTACTAATAAAAAATTTGTGTAGCACAGGGGTTCCTGCTTGTAATCCTAGCACTCTGGGAGGCTGAGGCGGGTGGATCATTTGAGCTCAGGAGTTTAAAACCAGCCTGAGCAAGAGTGAGACCCCGTCTCTACTAAAAATAGAAAAATTAGGTGGGTGTTGTGGTGGGCCACCTGTAGTCCAAGCTACTTGGGAGGCTGAGGCAAGAGGATCACTTGAGTCCAAGAGTTGGAGATTGTTGTGAGCTATGCCATCACAGCACTGTAGCTTGGGGACAACAGAAAGAACTCTGTCTAAATAAATAAATAAATAAATAAAACTTAAAAAAAATTAAAAATGGAAGGGGCAGGAGCTCAAGGTCCATCTTCTAGGCTTTCTTTATTTGCCTTGTCCAATAAGGTGACCACTAGTGACATGTGACTATTGGGCACTTGAAATGTGCCTGGTCTCGATTGACATATGCTGTTAGTAATATGTATACCAGAATTTTTTTTTTTTTTTTTTTTGAGACAGAGTTTGCACTAATTATCCTCAGTAGAGTGCCGTGCTCACAGCAACCTCAAACCTCAAACTCTTGGGCTCAAGCGATTCTGTTACATCAGCCTCCCAAGTAGCTGGGACTAAAGGCACCTGCCATAATACCCAGCTATTTTTAGAGACTGGCTCCTTTTTTTTTTTTTTTTTTTTTTGTAGAGACAGAGTCTCACTTTATGGCCCTTTGGTAGAGTGCCGTGGCATCACGCAGCTCACAGCAACCTCCAACTCCTGGGCTTAAAGGATTCTCTTGCGTCAGCCTCCCGAGTAGCTGGGACTACAGGCACCTGCCACAATGCCCTGGTATTTTTGTTGTTGTTGTTGCAGTTTGGTCGGGGCTGGGTCAGAACCCGCCACCCTCAGTATATGAGGCCAGTACCCTACTGACTGAGCCACAAGTGTCGCCCCTAGAGACTGGCTCTTGTTCAGGCTGGTCTCTAACTCCTGAGTTTAGGAGTTAGACACCTGCCTCAGCCTCTCAGAATGCTAGGATTACCGGCCTGAGCCACTGCTCCCCACCTTGTATACAGATTTCAAAGACTTAGTATGGGGAAAAAAATGTAAAATATCAAATCTATAATTTTGATGTTGATTAACTTATTATGATAGTATGTTGATTAAATGATTGATTAAATGCAATCATATTTATGTTGATTAAATATGAAAATATTTTGGGTATACTGGGTAAGTAAAGTGTATTATTAAAATTAATTCCACTTGTCTCCTTTTACCCTTAAAAAAATTTGTTTTTAGTTTCAACATATTAAGGAGGTATCAATGTTTTAGGTTACATAGATCATTTTTGTACTACTTAAGTCCTGGCTGTAAGTGTACCTGTCACCTCCATAGTACCTTATTGGCTTGGCTTATTCCTCACCCCAGTTACTTTTTCCTTTTTTTTTTTTTTTAATTTATACTAAAAAGTTTAAAATTACTCATGCAACTCATTTCTATTAGATAGTGCTGGTTGTCTGGACCTTCCGTAAGGACTATTGATAACACAAATGTGCAGCGATTTATATTCAAAAAAGCACACTTTTCCAAAGAGCATTTCCTCCTCCTCCCTCCCTTTCTTTCTTTCTCTTTCCTTCTTTTTCTTTTCTTTCTTTCTTTTCTTTTTTTTTTTTTTTGAGACAGAGCCTCAAGCTGTCACCCTGGGTAGAGTGCTGTGGCATCACAGCTCACAGCAACCTCCAATTCCCGGGCTCAAGCGATTCTCCTGCCTCCGCCTACCAAGTAGCTGGGACTACAGGCGCCTGCCACACGCCCAGCTATTTTTTGGTTGCAGCCGTCATTGTTGTTTTGGCAGGCCCAGGCTGGATTTGAACCTGCTAGCTCAGGTGTATGTGGCTGGCGTTTAGCCGCTTGAGCCATAGGCACCGAGCCTCTCTCTTTTCTTTTTTTTTCTTTTCTCTCTCCCTCCCTCCCTTCTCTCTTTTTCTCTCTTTTTCTTTTTTTTTGAGACAGGGTCTTGACCTGTTCCCCAGGCTGGAGTGCAGTGGCATGATCACAGCAGCCCCACCCTCCTGGGCTTAGGAGGAGAAGGGGTCTCCCTCTTGCGTGGGCTCCTCTGGAATTCCCAAGCTCAAGAGATCCTCCCAGCTCAGGCTCTCAGAGTGCTAAGATTATAGGCATGAGCTCACCCAGTCTAGTTAACAACACTTTGGAGGGAGCTTAATCAAACCTGTTTTTCTACCTTATGAGTAATCTTTTACATATGCAAATAACAGTACAACTTAACAATTAGGTCCAGAGAAGAAAGTCTGACTAATTAATTCAGGTGAAATAATGTTTACTTTCCATGTGAACATGTATTTCACCAACCAGGTGACTTTAAAATTAAAACTACAAAAGCTTGTTGGGCAGTTAATGGCCTTATCATCTAGCTAAATTAACCATAATTTTTTTTTCTTTGGCAGAGTCTCACTTTGTCGCCCTAGGTAGAGTGCTGTGGCGTCTTAGCTCACAGCAAACTCCAACTCATGGGCTCAAGTGATTCTCTTGCCTCAGCCTTCTGAGTAGCTGGGACTACAGGTGCTGACTATGATGCCCTGCTAATTTTTTCTATTTTTAATGGAGACAGTAGAGATGAGGTATTGTTCTTGAACTGGTCTTGAACTCCTGAGCTCAAGGGATCCTCCTTCTTTCCCCTCTCAGAATGCTAGAATTACCCATGTGAGCCACTCCACCAGGCCAACATGTACTATGTTTATAAAAAGGCAAATAAACAACAAAAAATGAAATGACTTAATTAGCATGTCAGTTCATCCATTTAGCCACTTAGTATCAATCATATTGGGATTACCATTTCATTACTTCTCTTTAGAAGTACCTAAAATCCTGGCAGCAAAACCAACCTAGACTACCCCAAGCATTATAGGGAATTGTTGACAGATAGGGTCATAAATGTGAAAAGCATTTTGCAAAGGATAAAGCCTTAAAAAAAAAAAAAAAAAAAGGTGTTAAAAGCATGAAAGGTCTAAGCAGGCTGTGTTTTCCCCCAGGTGGATCTTAAGAGGTGTGGCAAATCTCAGCTTTGCAAATAGCTGGCTATGTGCCCATTGGCAGGTCACTTCCACTGTCTTGGGTCTCAACTCTGCTTTCCTACTGGGCAAGTATGCTGCACAAGCAATGCTCATGGCTGTGTGCCACTAAGAATCTGCTTACTGGCTCCGTGCCCTGTAACACCGCAGTTACAGCACCTGCCACATACACCAAGATTGGAGGGTTTTTTAAATTTTATTTATTTATTTATTTATTTTTTGCAGTTTTTGGCCAGGGCTGGGCTTGAACCCACCACCTCTGGCATATGGGGCTGACCCCCTTTGAGCCACAGGCGCTGCCCAAGACTGGAGGGTTTGAACCCTGCCCGGGCCTGCTGCACAACAATGACAACTGCAACAGAAAAATAGCCTGTGTTATAGCGGATGCCTGTAGTTCCAGCTACGTGGGAGGCTGAGGCAACAGAGTCGCTTAAGCCCAAGAGTTGGAGGTTGCTGTGAGCTGTGATGCATGGCACTCTATGGAGGGCTGCATAGTGATACTCTGTCTCAAAAAAAAAAAAAAAAAATTTTGCTTACAGACCCTGAAATTTGAATTTTATGTCAGTTTCACTTGTCACGAAATACTCTTCTTCTTTTGATATTTTCCAACCACTTAAAAATGTAAAAACTATCCTTACCTCAAAGTGGGTGGTGAGACAGTCTGCTGACCACAGTTCTAAGGTTCACTCCCAAAAGGTACAGAAAGTCGTGGCAAAAGACAAGGGGAAGAGATGGTTCCCCAAGCGGGCGTGTTCTCCACGCATATCTGTATGTTACCTTCACGGTTCTTTTGCCAAGTATTCGACATTTTACTTACTATACAAACAAGTAAAACAATTTAATTCGTGTTCTTTTCTTTACGTGAATTTATTTTAACAGGAAACTTTTTCTTTTCTTTTCTTTTTTTTATTTTTTGAGATAGAGTCCCCAGCTAGAGTGCTGTGGCCTCAGCCCAGTTCACAGCAACCTCAGACTCCTGGGTTCAAGAGATTCTCTTGCCTCAGCCTCCAGAGTAGCTGGGACTACAGGTGCCGGCCACAACGCCTGGCTAGTTTTGCTACTTTTAGCAGAGACTGGGGTCTCGCTCTTGCTCAGGCTGGTCTTGAACTCCTCAGCTCAGACAACCCACCCTCCTTACCCTCCCAGAATGCTAGGATTACAGGCGTGAGTCACAATACCCAGCCAAAAGAAAACTTTCTATGTTATTATCACAGAGGAAGCATTACCACGCATTTGTTATCTTTTTTTTTTTGCAGTTTTTGGCCGGGGCTGGGATTGAACCCACTACCTCTGGCATATGGGGCCGGCGCCCTACTCCTTTGAGCCACAGGCGCCGCCTACACATTTGTTACCTTAAGCAGAAGGCAGTGGCACAAAAACATTTTTTTTTTTAAGTTCTTGTTAGGTACTCTAACCTGCCAAAGGCTCTGCTCCTGAGGCTTGTTTTTTGGTTAAGTAAGGGAAATAAGCAAGTGTGGAGAGGTGTTATAAAGGTGTTAGCACCAAACATAACTTTCTCCTTAATGTAATCAGAAATATTGTAGGTGAACCCTTACAGCATTATTTAATGCTACATTCATGTACCACCTAAATTATGTAGCTGAACTACAATTACCTCCAGACAACACTTTGAGGCCCTTCTTCACTTTAGGAAAACTGACATTGCCCAAGTTTCTCTAACTTTCCCCCCCAGTGACAGGCATCAACTGATTCCCTAACCCAACGCTTTCTTTAATTCTTATGTATTGAATGAAGAGCAATTTCACTTATTTAGGACCGGAGTTTGCTTACCAGTAACTTACCTAAAATTAAGATGTGTTCTGTGAGCTATAGGGTCAATGGGAGGGTGATACAAACCTCACTGAAAGAGAACAAAAAACGGATTGTCTTTAACCGCAAAATGAGAATTCTTAATTAGCTCTTTGTTTACTTTGGGGAAACATCTCATCTATCTTTAGACTTGGAAAGTTCATTTGTCACCTCATTTTTGAGAATTTTGGGGTTCCATCCATATCTGTTTTCCTGCTTTGGGGCTTTTATCATTGAATTTAGTGGTTGTGAGAGTTTTCCTCTATTTCAATCTTAGGGCCAAAGAATGTGGTTTTGTTTTGTTTTTCTCTAGGCAAATGATATTAAGTCATATTTAAATTTTGTGTTTAAAGATTCCTGACATCTTCCACTCTTTATTTTTGCTATTGTTTGAAAGCAAAGTTTTGCCTTTTTTTTTTTTTTTTAACATTATAATTGCTAGTTAGAATTCTAGGCTGTAATTTTGCTGTTATGTAAATTACATCGCATTAGCAGTAAAACTAAGCAAATAATTCCCTTCTTCCCTTCTTTTCCCTTGGAAACCGATTCCCTCTGAAAAGAACTGCAAAAACCAAGGAAAGCAAGACCCAATTCCTGCCTCCATCTCTCTGGTCTGATTTTAAGCCAGTCCCCAGAGGAAAGAACAGACAGAACGATGTTACACTGAGTGACCTTCTTGGTTGTTTCTGACAACACAGAAATAAGAAGACTAAGTTGTCATGAGAAAAAAAATAGTTCTTTGATTAAAGTCATAAGAACATATTATGTGTAATAACATGGGGAGCATACTTGACTCGGATTCCAGAAATAATAGAAATTTGTCGCTGCTCAGCACCATAAACCAGCTAGTGAGACTGTTATGTCAGATGGGGGTTTGGGAAAAGCTTGCCAATTGCGCATTAAGTTAAACAGAAGCCTAACTTAATTTTTATTTCTGGTTAAAAAAGGTCTATTATGTACAGTCAGCCGAAAAAACAGTGCCTTAAACAAGATAAAAGTGTATTTTCTTTCAATTAGAAGCTACGTAGGTGGTCCAAGGCTGCTGTGAACCCCCTTGGCTCCAAGCTTCCTCTCTCTCCAAGCTGCTTTGCAGAATGGGCTGACCTCAGGATCCAAGATGGCTGCGTCCAGCAAGGCAGAGGAAGGAGCAAAGAGAAGAAAGCAAGGGTGTCCACCTGACGCTCGGCCTCTCCATTGACATCCCATTGGCCAGAACCTGACCTTCCCTCAACTACAAGGGAGGCTAGGAGATGTAGGCTTTTTTCTGTGTGTAAATGTGCCCTGCTGAAAATTCTGTTACACGGAAGAGAGAGTGACAGCATCTTAAAGAATGACTAGAACTTTCTCCCCAAACAAAATTGCCTTTTTGGATTTAGCCGAAGTTTCATGTGGATTAAGAAAATATTCATTCATTCATTCAACTGTTTTATTCAATAAATACAAATTGAACACCTACTATGTTTAAGGGCTGAGGGATACTGGTAAATAAAACAAAATCCCCTGTCCTCATGGAGGCTACATCTTAGCCAAGAGGAAACGGTAATAAAAAACAAATATACATCCTTAAATTACTGTTAAATTCATATGTTAAAATCACCCACAATGCGATGGTTATTAGGAGGTTAGGATGATGTTAGGTGGTCAGATCATAAAGGTGGAGGCCTCACAAATGGGATGAGTGCCCTTATAAGAAAAGGCAGAAGTCTGGGTGTGGAGGCTCAGGCCTGTAATCCTAGCACTCTTGGAGGCAAGGCAGGTGAATTGCTTGAGCTCAGGAGTTGGAGACCAGCCTGAGCAAGAGTGAGATCCCCATCTCTAAAAATTTCTGGGCGTCATGGCAGGCACCATTCGTCCCTGCTACTCAGGAGGCCGAGGCAAGAGGATTACTTGAGCCCAAGAGTTTGAGATTGCCATGAGCTACGACAACATAGCACTCTACCCATCTACCCAGGGCAAAAAAGTGAGGCTCTGTCTCAAAAAAAGAAAAGAGAAGAAAAGACAGGAATGCTTGGTCTTGCCTTCTGCTCTGCCATGTGAAAACACAAGGAGAAAACAGCCATCTGCAAACCAGAAAGCAAGCCCTCATCAGACCCCGGATCTGCCATTGCCTTAATGTGGACTTCCCACCCTCCAGAACAGGGAGAAACAAATACGGTAGCACTCTCTAAGTGCACCACCCAAGGGGTTGTAACACACTGGTCAACATAAGGACCTTCCATTGAGTACACGTGGTGCATGTCCAGTCTATGAACATTAGGTCAACTTAAGGAGGTGGTCAGGGCGGGGAGGTGGCCAACCACGGAGGTTCTACTGTACTTGTTGCTTAAGCCACCCCGTCTCTGGTCATTTGTTATAGCAGATGGAAGGAACTAAGAGAACTATAGAGTATATTAGAAAGAGTAAATTATTACAGCAAACAAGAAAAGTAAGGGGAGAGGCATGGAAGTGAGAGGAGATTCTACACGGGTGGGCAGGCCTGGAGACACTTGTGCCAAGACTGAAAAGAGGTAAGGAAGTGAGCCACACAGAAACTCAGGAGCAGAGGGACCAGGCAGAGCAAAGTGCAGAGGTGGAAGAAGGACCATGGGGCAAAGCAGCGGGGAGGCCAGAGTTGGCCGAGAAGAATCTGTGGGGAGGAGCAGGAGGTGGAGCCAGGACGTGCCAGGAGGCCAGTTCATGGAGGGTGGGCTCTTGTCACTATCATAGGACTTTGGCTTTTACTCGGAGTCAAATGAGAGCTTTGGCAGCGTGTAGAAAGGTGGAGTTCCAAAGGCACAGGGTTTATGTGTAAACAAACATTCCTATACTGGAGATGGAGGTAAAAAATGTAATAATTGCCGGGGCACATGATTTATAAAGTTTGGCTATCACTGGCTAGAGCTATTTTCTGCATGCACCTATGTAACAACAGCAGAGAAATAATGGCATTCTACTTCATCAGATTTTATTTCTGGTGAGAAAATTTTATTTAGGAACAATGTTGGCAATATTGGGCCATCTTGGGTGACCACAATCACTACATTTATTAATGTTTGTTGGGAGCTCAACTGTTGCCTGGTGCTGTTTTAAGTCCTTTACTCAGATTAAGCTGTTGAATCCTCATGGCCACTGTTATATAACCTCATCCATTTTATAGTTGAGGAAGGAGAGCGGTAATGTGACTTTCCCAAGGTCACACAGCTAGCAAGGGATGAAGTTGGAGATGGACTATAGGTGTGTCAAAATGCCTCAGGGATGGTTCACAGTTTCAGTGCTTCTTACAAACTAAATAAGCTGAGAAATATATTCCATAGTGGTGTCCTTATTTAAGCCCGGCAGAAGGATAGTACTGCTCTGAATAGCAAAGTGGGGTACCCCCTGCTTTTTTTTGGTCCATAAATCTTGATGTTGATATGATTTGCTGATCCAACATCTGAGCATTTGTGTGAGGCCTGGATACATCCTTAGGATCATGGGGATGGTGTCCCCAGCATATGGTCACACTCACTTCAAGCCTTCTGGAGTCATCTCCTCCTTTACATTGCCCATGCCGCACCTTTTACAGCTGTTGCTTAAATATCACTGCTGATACCATGTTCGACTCACATATAGTAAGGATTAACCAGCCGGGGCCTAATCTTGGGTCAAGGAAGATCTGGGTTTGAATTTTGACTCTGGTACTTCAAAGCTGTGTGACTTTGGACAGACTATGTAACTTCTCTGAGCTTCAAGTTCCCCAGTGTGGTCCTTTACTGCAAAGCTTTGGGGGAAGATCAAATAAGATACGTGTTTTCAGCATAATAGCACATAGATGTTTGCTATAACCACTTTTTTTTTTTTTTTTTCAGTTTCTGGCTGGGGCTGGGTTTGAACTGGCCACCTCCAGCATATGGGGCTGGCGCCCTACTCCTTTGAGCCACAGGTACTGCCCTTTTTTTTTTTTTTGAACTTTTTTTTTTTTTGAGACAGAGTCTCACTATGTCACCCTTGGTAGAGTGCTGTAGCATCACAACTCACAGCAACTTCCAACTCTTGGGCTTAAGCGATTCTCTTGCCCCAGCCTCCCACATAGCTGGGACTACAGGCGCCCGCCACAATGCCCAGCTATTTTTTTTTTTTTGTTGTTGTTGCAGTTGTCACTGTTGTTTAGCAGGCCCTGGCTGGGTTTGAGCCCACCACCCTTGGTGCATGTGGCCGGCACTGTAACCACTGTGCTACGGGCGCCGAGACCTATTACCACTTTAAAACGTGTGTAATCCATCTGCTTTTCCTACAAAACGTGAGTAAAACTGGAGAAGTAGAAAAGTCAAATTATATCCAGAAATATTTGTACTTCAATAATTTGCAATGCCTCCCTCGCTCCTCCTTCCTCCTCCCACCTCCATGTAGTCGGCTCTGCTTTAAGGTGTGTTGAGGGCGGCGCCTGTGGCTCAGTGAGTAGGGCGCCGGCCCCATATGCCGAGGGTGGCGGGTTCAAACCCAGCTCCGGTCAAACTGCAAGAAAAAAAATAGCTGGGTGTTGTGGCGGGCGCCTGTAGTCCCAGCTACTCCGGAGGCTGAGGCAAGAGAATTGCTTAAGCCCAGGAGCTGGAGGTTGCTGTGAGCTGTATGACGCCATGGCACTCTACCAAAGGGCCATAAAGTGAGTCTCTGTCTCTATAAAAAAACAAACAAACAAACAAAAAAGTGTGTTGAGAAAACACACATCCATTCCAGTGCGATTGATGTAGACCCGTTTATCAGGGACCATTTTCAGCATGACTTGAATTTTACATTTGCTTATGTGAAATTCCATTCACAAGACATAGAAGGTGAGTGCTGACCTTTGCACCCAGGTGAACGGAAGCAAGTGGAGACACACACAATTGCACATGACTAAGCATCTACAGGCTGCCTCTGTTCACAAGGTGAGTTACAAGCCACACCCAGCCGGGCCTGGCCTGTCAGAGTCAGGTGACTCCCTCTGCCAGTTCTTGGCAGCTCCCAGGCTGGGCCTTTCCAAGGCACATTTTCACAAGCAAATCCTGATTGAGGTCTTTTGAAAAGTAAAATGTTCTTTATTTTCGCACTTACATACTTTTACAATGTCTAACATGTGTCAAGTTGTGTTACCTACCACTTTTACTAGGTTGCTATCTTTTGAAATGTGTCACTGTTGAGGGTTTTGAATGTTGGGCCCCCACCTCCGTTTTCATCAGCCCCGTGAGTTTTATTGTGCTGCAGTTTTGCCTAGCATGATGATTTTAAGGAATGCATGTTTCACCTGACAGAAATGACAGTGTTACAAAATGAATGGCATTTTATAAGAAAGTCTAGATAAGGGTTGATAAGGAGGAAAAAAAAGAAGAAAAGGAGAAAACATTTGACTCATACATTCAGCCCCCAGAGGACATCACGTTCCCTAACTTGTGTCCTTTGCAACTACACACACATACAAATACACAACCACACAGCCCTTGTCCCCTTCAAATGCAACAATATGCATCACACGCATTATTAAATCTTTTTTGAGACAGTGTTACACTGTTGCCCTAGGCTAGAGTGCTTTAGCTTCAGGCTAGCTCACAGCAACCTCAAATTCCTGAGTTCAAGTGGTTATCCTCCTGCCTCAGCCTCCCGAGTAGCTGGGAGTACAGGTGCCTGCCACAGAGCCAGGCTAATTTTTGTTTTTAGTAGAGACGGGGTCTTGCTCTTGCTCAGGCTGGTCTCAAACTCCCAGCTCAAGTGATATTCCTATCTCAGCCTCCCAAAGTTGCTGGGATTATAGGCATGAGCCACCACGTTTGGCCGGCTTACTATTTTCTTTTCTTTTTTAATAACAAAGCCATGCTTGTTAATTTGTCTCACACTAGCCTCGTTTTGCCTAACAAATTACCAAAGGCAGATTTTCTTTTCTTTTGCTTCTTTTTTTTGAGATAGAGTCTCACTTTGATGCCCTCGGTAGAGTGCCATGGCATCATAGCTCGCAGGTGCCTGGCACAACGTCCAGATAGTTTTTGTTTTTGTTTTTTGATGGGGTCTCCCTCTTGTTCAGGCTGGTCTTGAACTCCTGAGCTCAGGTGATCCACCCACCTCAGGGTTTTTTTTGAGACAGAGTCTCATTCGGTCACCCTGGTTCAGTGCTGTAGCATCATAGCTCACAACAACCTCAAACTCTTGGTGTTGAGCGACTCCCTTGCCTCAGCCTCCCTCTTACTCAAGCTTGTCTTAAACTTCTGAGCTCAGGTGACCCACCTGCCTTGGCCTTCCAAAGTGCTAGGATTATAGCCGTGAGCCACTGTGCCCAGCCTCAAAGGCAGATTTTCAAATAGCACAATAGGTAAGATCCTGACCTCTGGGTTCAGGGGGGCCTGGGTTCAAACCCTGACTTTGATGCCTCTATCTTTCATGAGCCATATAATCTTAAGCAAGGTCTCTAATCTGTCTGCCTTACTTCCTTCATCTGCAAATGGGAAGGACAAAAATGCATTTATTACTTTAAAGCGTTATGAAAAGGACTAAAAGCAGATGATATATATATAATTTTCAGCACTCAGCAAAGGTTAGATATTATTTTAATGGCTGCATGGTATTTGTTTAAATTGGGATTTCTCGATTTCTCCAGTACTGACATTTTGAGATAATTCATTGCAGTGGGGGCTGTCCTGGGCATTAGAGAGTATGTAGCGGTATTCCTGCTCTGTAGCCATTGGATCTAGCGGCATCACCCTCTCTATGACAACCACAGTGTCTCCAGATATTGCCAAGGGTCTGGGGTGAGGGTGGGGGCATGTGGAGGGTAGGGACGCAAAAATTGCTTCTGGTTGAGAACCACTGCTTTAAATATATACATCTTGAACACACATACATGCATACACACACATGTATCACATAGGATATGTAATGAATTATTATATACTTATATGTTTAAATATAATAAAGCCTTATTTATTAGTTATAAGCAAATACAATATGTTTATGGTGAAAGGGTTAGTATATACTAGTTTGGCATTTTTACTATTTAAGTTAAAGGTACATGAAGAACAGCAAGTGCAGAAAGATCGCCTTGACCTTTGTTCTGCTTCTTAAAAGCAGAAGATGAAATTCCTGTGTGAAAGACACTCTCCTTGTCCTGGAACAAAAAGCAGCACCCTTCTCTTCAAGGACAAGTTAAAACCGACAGAAAGCTGTTTGCAGCTTGTTGGAATAGTTCCTCTTTTAAGCCACCTTATGTAACTCAGTCATATTTTCACAGTTAATTCTTTGTCCAGGCTCCTATGTCGTGTAAAGCTTGTATTAAATAAATGTGTATGTTTTCTCCTACTAATCTGTCTTGCATCAGTTCAATTCCTGGATTCAGACAGGACTCTGAGAGGATGGAAGTGGCATTTTACTGCTCCTACAATGGATAACCAAATATATTCCTATACAGTATCAGTGTTATATATGATGTATAAAAGCAGGCTGGGTTCCATGGCTCACACCTATTAACTCTGGCACTTTGGAAAGTCGAGGCAACAGTACTGGTTCAGACCAAGAGTTCAAGTCCAGTATGGGCAATATAGTGAGACCCTGCCTCTACCCGCCATTCCCTCTCCCAAAAAGAAAATAATAATGATCTGGACCTAGTGGCATGCACCTGTAGTCCCAGCTACTCGGGAGGCTTGAACCTTGGAGTTTGAAGCTGCAGTGAGCTACAACCAAACCACTATACTCCAGTCTGGGTGACAGAACAAGACCTTATCTCTAAAAAAACAAAAAACAAGGGTGGCACCTGTGGCTCAAAGGAGTAGGGTGCCGGCCCCATGTGCCGCAGGTGGTGGGTTCAAACCCAGCTCCGACCAAAAACTGCAAAAAAACAAAACAAACAAACAAACAAAAAAAAAAACCCCAACAAAAAACAAAAGCAAAAGAAACCTACATCACCTATAAACATTTAAAGTCATGTGTGGCACAATGGTATTTTAGTGAAAAATACCACATAATACAGCTGTGGTCCCATAAGACTTCAATCATATTTTTACTGCACCTTTCTATGGTTTGATACATTTAGAAACACGGCTACTTATCACTGTGCTACGACTGTCTACAGTGTTCAGTACAGTTACATGTTGTATAGGTTTGTAGCCTAGTAGCAATCAGCTACACAGCCAAGGTATGCAGCAGGCACACCATCTAGGTTTGTGTAAGTTCACTGCACAATTTTCCCACAGTGACAAAGTGCCTAACCATGCATTTCTCTGAACGCATCCCTGTTATTAAGTGATGTATGACTGCATATAAAACATAGATAGACCCAGTGCGGTCGCTCAATACTATGATCCCAGCACTCTGGAAGGCCAAGGTGGGAAGCCTGAACAAGAAGAGTGAGACCTTGTCTCTACTAAAAATAGAAAAAAACTAGCTGGGCGTTTCGGTGGGCATCGGTAGTCCCAGCTACTGGGGAGGCTGAGGCAGGAGGAGACAAGGCCAGGAGTCTGAGGTTGCTATGAGTTAGGCTGACACCATGGAACTTGAGCCTGGGGCATCAGAGTGAGACTATGCCTCAAAATATATCTAAATATGTATAACAAATTATATATTTTAATATATCAACATTTTTTTTTTTTTTTTTTTTTTTTTAATATAAGAAAGCTTTGGCGAAGACAGTCAAAAAGTTAAAAAACAGGCTCTGCGCCTGTGGCTCAAGCGGCTAAGGCGCCAGCCACATACACCTGAGCTGGCAGGTTCGAATCCAGCCCAGGGCCGGCCAAACAACATTGATGGCTGCAACCAAAAAATAGCCAGGCATTGTGGCAGGCGCCTGTGGTCCCAGCTACTTGGGAGGCAGAGGCAGGAGACTCGCTTAAGCCCAGGATTTGGGGGTTGCTTGAGCTGTGATGCCTCAGCACTCTACCCAGGGCAACAGCTTGAGGCTCTGTCTCAATTAAAAAAAAAAAAGTTAAAAAACAGCACATCTCTTGGAAGCAGGACACAATTATAGGAGGGACTTTATGTAACAAATGCAATCAGTGTAACCTAATTCTTTGTGCCCTCAATGAATCCCAAACAATAAAAAAAAAAGTTAAAATAAAAGCTACATATATAGGAAGGGAAAATTTAAGGAAACAGTGGGGAGTCTTAAATGCAAGTGAAAGTGATACGGTTTCTAGTTTCTACCAAAGCACAATGTGGACCAGATGGGGATGAGCTAGCTCCACAGAGGAGTGTAGAGGAATGCAGGTGCTCTGGGGAAGGCAGGCAGCGGTGTAAGTGTGTCTACGTGGATGTGCGCCCGACAGTGAAGTAAGAGGAACAGCCAGTATAATTTCTTGGTAATGATGCACACAGGCACTCTTGAAAACACCGAGAGGAAAAAAACTGTAGTCACAGCTACGTAACTCACTTTCAGTTAAAATAAATCTCACTTTTCTCCCTAAACAAAAGACGCAGGAAACACTTGGGAAGGTGTCTCCCCAGGCTGAACAATGGGTTCAAGCCACTGCTTTCCTTTCCTTATCTTAAGTTTTCCACTCGCAGGGGCAGAGTCTGGGAACAGCTGCTAGCAGGGAGGCTGAGGGTGAAGGCGGAGAAGCTTGGGTCTGTCTTGAAGGAGTTGCAGATAGTAGGGGACACTCAAAGACACCAATGATAGCAGCTGACATCTACCCACAGCCTGTCCTGAGCATGTTACATCAACTGGCTCCTGTCACCTGCATAGGAGCCCCAGGAAGGCAATATGATGGTGCCTATTTTACAGATGAGGAAACTGAGGCACAGAGAGAGGAAGTAACAGGTTACACAATTTTAAGGGACAGAGCTGGGACTTGAACTTCGGCAGCTGGCTTCAGAGCCCCAGCTTTACCCCTAGACCTACAACGCTCAAAGGTGGTGGTGGGGGTGTGGGTGTTTTAACTCCCAGCGGAAATTTGGCAGTGCCTGGAGACATTTTCATTTGTCACAAGTGGGGAATGCTGCTGGAATCCAGGAGGAAGAGGCCATGGATGTTACTGAATGCACAGGACGGTTCCCGCCTGCCCCTGCATCATTCAGCTCCAATTGGCAATAGAGTCGTGGCTAAGAAGCCCGTCCCAGACCCTTTTAAGAAAAGATCAGACTACCTCTCTTCTGAAACTTTCTTTCTTTCTTTCTTTTTGAGACAGAGTTGCACTTAGTCACCCTGGGTAGAGTGATGTGAAATCAGAGCTCACAGCAACCTCAAACTCTTGGGCTCAAGTGATCCTCTTGCCTCAGCCTCCCTAGTAGCTGGGACTACAGGCGCCCGCCACAACACCTGGCTAATTTTTAGAGACGAGGTCTCGCTCTGGCTCAGACAGGTCTCTAGCTCCTGAGCTCAGACAATTCACTCGCCTCGGCCTCCCAGGTGTGAGCACTGCGCCTGGCAAATGTTTTGTTTTCTTAAATACAAATAATAAATGAGTATAAGAAATAGAGACGTTCATAAAGGAAAACTTGAAAGATTGCCTCCTCTGTCCTCGCCCTGGGGTCTGGGATATCCTGCCTCATTGTTTTCTATTTTCAGACCTTTTCTTGTCTATTTACTTATTTATTTGTCACTTCCCACCTCTTGTCAAAAATAAAAGCCCTGAAAGAAATTTTAAAAAAAATTTAAAACACTTTTTAAAATGCTGAGTGTGCTTATTTTTGGCTGCCTGACCGCGGCCACCGTGGATTGGTGGCACCCACGCTCCCAGGAAGGGTCTGTCCCAGGAGGCTTTGCCCTGTTGCTGCAGCTTTCCCACTTGGCTGATCTTGACCTCTGACGTCATGAAGGAGCAAATTTACATACTGGCCAGGAAGGGCCTGACTCCCTCACCGATCCATATGATCCTGATGGACTCACACGGCATTGCTCAAGTACCTTTGTGACAAGCAGTAAAATTGTGAGCATCCCTAAGTCTAAAGGACTTGCTCCTGATCTTCCTGAAGATCTCTACCATTTAATTAAGAGAGTGGTAGCTGTTAAAGGGCATCTCGAGAAGAATAGAAAGGTTAAGGGTGCTAAATTCCATCTGATTCTCATAGAGAGCCGAACCCATCCATCGGCTGGGTATTACAAGACTAAGCGAGTTCTTCCTCCCAATTGAAAATATGAGTCACCCACAGCCTCTGCTCTGGTTGCATGAATTTGTCTATGAAGGAGTAGGGTGCCAGCCCCATGTATTGGGGGTGGTGGGTTCAAGCCCAGGCCTGGCAAAAAAAAAAAAAAAGTGCCTCTTTGGGGGCCACACTTGTGGCTCAAGGAGTAGGGCACCAGCCCCATATACCAGAAGTGGTGGGTTCAAACCTGGCCCCGGCCAAGAAAAAATGTAAAAACAATTTGTCTATGAACTCAAGCAATAAAATCATTCTTTAACTAAAAAAAAGAAAGAAAGAAAGAAAATGTTGGTGGTCATGGTTAAAAAAAAAATAAAAGCACGTATTTTTTTTGCGTATCTTTTTTCACTCAGTGTTGAACTCCAAACTGCTGACCATTGCACAAGCTGTTCTTTCTCTCTGGAACATTCCTTCGACATGTGCCTGTAGACCTGCACCCTTCAATGTTAAAATCTGAGCACATTGAAAGGGTGCTCCTTGACTTCCCTCCTTGAACCAGCCCCTCTCCCATTCCTTACCCAGCTGGCAGTTTTTCTGCAGCCCTCCTCTCTACCTGACCCCTCGGTGGACACTTACTTCTTAACTTGTTCACTGGTTATCTTTCCAGTGGCTCCATGGTGGCAGAAATTTTGTCTTTCATAATGTGTGTTCCCAGCACCTATGGCAGAGCTTGGCACCTAACAGACATTCAATAAATACTTAAGATAATCAATAGACGTAAATAAATGAAAGAACAATGAATATATTATGCATATTCTTTGAAGTCCATATATGCAAAGGAAATTGTAACTCCTTTTCAATGGCTATCTAGGGTATTCATTTCAGTATTCTCAAGTTGATGGAATCATAAGATAATGGGCATCTTATACACATATCCATGCACACTTGTGTAGGATTTCCAGAAGTGGAATTGTGGATCTAATTTAAAACTTTAATCAGAGTTGTCACCAATTTGAGCTCCAAATAGAGAATGACTCCTTTCCCCTCTTTCTTTCCTAACACTGGATAATTAGAACGAACATTAATTAACACTATGTTCTGAGCCCTTTACCTCTGTTAACCTAATTCATTCTTAGAAAAATCTCCAAATAATAATAGTGAATGTTTACATATGACATGCTAGACACTATCCTAAGTGTCGTATACATACTTTCTCACTTAGTCCCTGTAACAACTCTCTTGGCTGGGTGCTTTCATATGAAAAACTGAAGCACAAAATATTAAGTCCAGGAATTTTCCCAAGATGAGACAGTCTAAAAGTGGTACAGCCTGGGTTGAATGAGAAAATCCAATCATAGAAGTCTGAACTTTTTTTTTTCTTTTTTAAGAGAAAGGGTCTCACTCTGTCATCGAGACTCCTGTACAGTGGCACAATCATAGCTCACTAAGCCTTAAACTCCTGGTCTCAGATGATCCTCCTTTAGCCTGCTAAATAGCTGCAGCTCCAGGTGTGTGGTACCATACATGGCTAATTCTTTTCTTTTGGTAGAGGTGGGGGTCTCCTTATGTTTCCCAGGTTGTTTGTAAACTCCTGGCCTCAAGCGATCATCCCATCTGGGTCTTTCCAAATTCTGGGATCACAAAATGTTGAGTCTAACTCTTAACCACTCTGCTATTCTGCCTCTCCATGAGGTAAGAACAATGATTATCCCCATTTTACAGAGAGAAAAACCAAGGTACAAAAAGCTAAAACACTTGACCAAAAGTATTATCAATCTTTTAAATTGTTGCAAATGAGATGAGTGAGAAATTATATCTCCTGGGTTTACTCTCCAAGGATGTTTCTTTTCTTCTTCTTTTTGGAATTTGAAAACAATATATTTCCTTATCTGGGTAAAATGAGTTTCTTAACTGAGAAATCATGTATCTTGCTTAAATACAAATGCCTATAATATGCGAGTTCTTTTGTCAGATGATTGATTAAAATACATTCAGGCTCTTTTTACTCCTAAAATGCCTCTTAAAATTACTTGTTAATTTCCAAATAAAAGTGTTTTTTTTTTGTTTTTTTTTTGAGATAGAGTCTCAAGCTGTCACTCTTGGTAGAGTGCCATGGTGTCACAGCTCACAGCAACCTCAAACTCTTGGGCTTAAGCTATTCTCTTGTCTCAGCCTCCCAAGTAGCTGGGACTACATGCGCCCATCACAGTGCCTGGCTATTTTTTCTTTTTTGTTTTTTGGTTGCAGTTGGCCTTGTTGTTTAGCAGGCCTGGGCTGGGTTTGAACCTGCCAGCCTCGGTGTATGTGGCCGGCGCCCTCCCAACTGAACTACGGGCACCGCCCTAAATAAATTTTTTTAAAGGGATAAATCACAAAAATATTTAAATTTACAAGTGTATATAATAAATGCCTAAACACAATATTACCAATGTTAATTTCTTAGTTTGGACAAATGTCACCATGTGAGGTGATAGGCACTCTATGTATTAACTGTGCAACTTTTCTATACACCTAAGAATCATTCCAAATAAAAAGCTTCTTTTAAAAGAGTACTTATTGCTATTTTTTAAATCTGTAACACACCCCCAGTGTGGCTAGGAAAACATGGGAAACACCTGGCAATGGCCATATTATGGTAAAAAGAAAAAAAAAGAAAGATCTCTGTTATCCTTCTGCTGGACAAAAGGGTATATTTAGCCTCAGAGATTTTGTAGTGACCTTTGCATTCTGAAATGAATTAGAGGTTTATGCGTAAGAACGCAAAGTGCAGGAAATCAGGAAGTCGACGGGGAATGACTTTCCTGTTGTATTTCACTTGTTTACACGCAGCGGTGTCATCAAGGGCAGAGATTCTGCTAGGATGTATCAGCGTAGCACATCCCTGGGCCACCGCTGGGGTCTGAAGGTGGCGTGCAGCCACCCCCAACCAAATCACACGAAGATCTGGAGATTTCCCATGAAGTTTCCATTGCATGGTTTAGCTGAATTATTATTATTGCTATTAATGAGCTGGATGGTGATTATTATTTTAGCTGAATTATTTTAATTTGTTCTTTCTCTCTGGCTATTTGGGTCTACCACGAATTACTTTTTTGTTTTGTGGACAATAAAGCAGTTATTTTATGTCTCAAAAACTATCTGAGAGAAATTCTGGAAAATAAAACTTGCTCCCTGACACATGACTTCCTAGTTACCGCTGTGCAAGGTAGACATTGGAAATGTGAATGTCTGTTTTTTGTTTGTTCTCTAGCAATTGTAGCATTTTCAAGTAGACAGCAAAGAGTCCCATTTCAGAGAATTCTGGAAGTTCTGCTCACTTCTCTGCCCCAGGATCTAACATGGCACATATTTGGTGCTCATATTTGTAGGATAGACAAATGAAAAAGAGGAGATTTTTATGTAATATTCTCGCATTTAAGATCTTTTGGAAGAATAAAAGCATATTTTCTGCAAGAATGTTATATTTGATAAGGTGATTTTGCTGCTTTTAATATTCATTTTCTAGAAAAAGTCTTTATTCTAGGCAATTTCCAAGTTAACCATCAGAGCGAAGAGGTTATTTGCCACACTTCTCACTTAAATCTGACAAAATCTGGCTTCTCAGAATTATCAAAATGTTTATATTTAGTTTTCATTCATGAAGCAAACGTGCGGGTTTTGCTTGGGCTTTGACTCAAATGGCATTTTAAAACGGGAGCACATGTTTCAGGGAGTAATTAGCGATTGTTTAATACAACGACCCTGCAGGCTGGAGAGGCTGTAGGTCAGAATTGTTAACAGGCAAAGCAATGAAAAATAGTAAAGCATTAGCAGATAGCATAAATAGTCAAATTTGACCTGCAAGGGTCAAGAGAGAACTAAGTAATTTGGTCACAGCACTGACTGATTTAAATCAATGCAATCCCAATTTCCTTTGGCTGATTCACCCTTTGGTATTCCACGCTCCAGTACTTGCCAGGAGTCAGAAGAGAGAGAGAGAGCAGGGTAGGGTCCACTCAGCGATATAATTTTACTAAATGTGGGTGGTTTCAAAAGAAAAAAATAGCCAGAAGTATTTCAGGAACCAAATGAGATTATTTAAACAGAACGCCATTGTGTCTGCCCCCTTCCTACTGGGTTTTGTTTCTGTAAGAATGATTTATGATGGTAACACCAAGGCAAATACGGAATCAACTATCAGAGCATTTTGTATTTCAGATTTCCCATATTTTTTCTCATTTGTATGTTTCTTAGATTTAAAATTTTAACCTTATCCTATAAAACTGAAAAATTGGCAAAGTCTGTAAATTGCTAGAGCAAAGGATGAGCTTTTACCTTTTTCCAGAAAATGTGAAAAAAAAAAAAAGGTCTTCTGTATTCTTTCAGATTTCTATCCGAAAGGAATTTTTAATTAAATGATTCCCTCCCTCTGACCTACTTCTGTCTTCTGTTTTTCTGTATAGGATCACTCTTCTTTGGACACGTCTCACATAGATACAAGATATGGCTTGCTCAGACTTATTTTTAAGGGCACATTTTTTATCCTGTTTTGATTAGGAAAAGGATATTTTAAAAAAGAAAAAAAAATTCTTTTGGTGATTCCAAAATCACTTTAAGACCCAGGGGGAACTACGCCTCAGTGACAAAACAAATTTGCCACAAATCATTGTACAAAAGAACAGCGGGACCTAAGCCTAAACTCGCAGACTGCTCCTATTCATCTTTCATTTGTTTTGGAAACTCCACCCTCCTCTTGCCATGTTCAATATCTAATTGGCATTCTGACCCTTCAGATAACTCAACATCTGCTACTCGGATGAGTCTTGGAGACCCTTTGTTCCCTTAAGGCAGAGTTCAGGGGGATACACACCATTCACGCACGCCATTGTGTGGGCAGCCCCTGGTGCTGAATGGGACAAAACTTTTGCAAGCTGATATGAAAAATTAAACCCCCCATTCTAACCGAATCATGTTCAGCAGATTTAAAATTATGGCTTGCTGGCGCAGAGAGCAGTGAATTAACTAAGGAATCAAGCATCACTTCTTTCATAGCAACTTAAGGCTGCAATGACACTTCTGTTTTTACTTTGACTTATTTACATAGTTGGGCCTGTTTTTCACTATTATGAGGCAACATACAATCTCTAACCTCTAATCTCCTAAAACAGATTAGGCGGATATAAACTGGGACTTTTAGGAAGAGCCTCACAGGAGACTGATTTTCTAACACGTTATTGATTTCATTGAACCCAAGACACTATAGATTATTAAATTTCCATGCTTATTTTATGTACCATTAAGAAAGAAAAACTTGGCGGTGCCTGTGGCTCAAAGGAGTAGGGCGCCAGCCCCATATGCCGGAAGTGGCGGGTTCAAATCCAGCCCCACCCAAAAACCGCAAAAAAAAAAAAGAAAGAAAGAAAAACTTACACTAATTAACTTGTGACATGCATTGGATTATAAAACTCAGGCCTAATATTTGAGATGTAAAAATGTGAAAAGAAGTACTTTGGGGACTGATACAAATTGGCTAGTATGCGCATACCCTAGCAAAGTTTTGTGGGAGAGATTATGCAATCTGCGTTTCTGCAATTTACTGGAAAACTTGCCGTCCACCTTGCCTGTTTTCCTTTCTCTTGGTGACTGTCCAATGGCTATCGTCCTTCTACTTTCAGTTTGGAGACCGGTCAAAGAAGTTCCCCTGGTGCCACTTGTTGGAATGTGTTCTATGGGCCGTGAGTCAGAACCGGATGACTTGTGCAAGGAGGCAGGGGCAAGTGGTTTCTTTTTATTATTTTACTTGACAGTTTGGATAATGTTTTATTATCATTCGGGAAGAATTAAAAGATCCACAATGAGCTGAGAAAGATTTAGATCCTTTTTGAAGCGTCAGCTCTATTTCTCCCAGTCATAACTGCACTTGGAAGTTTTGGACCAGCCCTTGAAGAGTCCACGGTTCTATTGCTAACTGTTTACGCCTCCAGAGAAGCTGACAAAAGAGCATGAGCTCTAATCAACCAGTGAAGCATTGGGGCAGCTTTAGAAAACCTCTAGTAACTGATTTTCCTTCCCCTGGTGTGAATGATTGTCAAGGTGGTGTGATGTTTGGTTCAGATCTCTGCTTTGCCTCTTTCTAGCTAGAACACTTTTAGGTAAATGTTTGCATTTATGAAATGGGGGTGATAACTTGCAGGGTTGAGTTAATGCATACAAAGTGTTTAGCCCAGTGTCCTGTACTACTGTTAATTATTCTCACTGTTAGACACAGTCTCTTTTGACCCAAAATTGCCAAAAATTTCAAGCTGGTTCCCAAACAGATGTACCATAGCCTGCCTGAAATTTCTCAAAGGGCAACTGATCACTATTGTTATTAAGATTGTCATTAAGGGTGGATTTGTCTTTCATGGTTTCTGTTAGACTTTCCTTCAAAACTTAAATCAGGGCTCAGGGTGGTGGCTCATACCTGTAATCCTAGCATTCTGGGAGGCTGAGGAGCTCAGGCGTTTGAGACCACCCTGAGTAACAGCCAGACCCCATCTCTACTAAAATTGGAAAAACCTAGCTGAGAGTAGTAGCCCGGTGCCAGCTACTTGGAAGGCTGAGGCTAGAGGATCACTGAAGCCCAAGAGTTTGAGGTTTCTGTGAGCTGTGATGCCACAGTACTCTACCCAGGGCGAGAGAGTGAGACTCTGTCTTAAAACAAAACAAAAAGCTTTAAATCAGCATTTTCCTGTTGTATGTTTAGCTACAGTAATCGATAATCGTTAGGCAAAATTCCTACATGTTCTTCCTTTTCTGTGAAGCCTATTAAGGGATGTTACTTTTCAGGGCCCTGTCAGGGGTCCTCAAACTGCGGCCACAGGCCACATGCGGAGGTGTGATTATATTTGTTCCCATTTTGTTTTTTTACTTTAAAATAAGATATGTGCAGTGTGCATAGGAATTTGGTCATAGTTGTTTTTTTTTTAAACTAAAGTAGTCCGGCCCTCCAACGGTCTGAGGGACAGTGAACTGGCCCCCTGTTTAAAATGTTTGAGGACCCTTGGAAATGCTAGTCTTTCTTTCCTAATGAGTGAGAAGGCTCCATCTTATCTGCAACCAGTCTTATGGTCCCTATCCATCCAAGTCGTCTTTTAATTAGGATCATTATTTGTCCAAATTTCTAAACAGGAGGAAATATCCCAGCAATCCAAGATTTTGCTTTAGCTTGTCACCTACATGAGACCTTTCTGGGTGCAAACAGCTGGGAGCAAAACTATGAACAAGCCATGGTTTTTGCTAGCAAGAAATGCACAGTAATGACAACAGCAAAAGCCCCCAAACAGCTGTGTCATGTCTTCTTAAAGACTTTTAAAATATCTTACTAACTACTGAGCAAGCAGGGTTGGGACTAAGGTAAGGCAAAAAATTTAAATGGGTGCAAAAAAAATTCAGTAATCAAGATAAATAATATATATATATATATATATATATATATATATATATTTTTTTTTTTTTTTTTTTTTTTTGAGACAGAGCCTCAAGCTGTCACCCTGGGTAGAGTGCTGTGCATCACAGCTCACAGCAACCTCCAACTCCTGGGCTTAAGCACTTCTCCTGCCTCCGCCTTCCAAGTAGCTGGGACTACAGGTGCCCGCCACAATGCCTGGCTATTGTTTTGGTTGCAGCTGTCATTGTTGTTTGGCAGGCCCGGGCTGGATTTGAACCTGCCAGCATAGGTGTATGTGGCTGGCGCCTTAGCTGCTTGAGCCAGAGGCGCCGAGCCAAGATAAATAATATTTTAATGCGATGTTTCATTCTGCCAGTTTGTAGCCACCAGGCTTTGGGGGAAATTACTTAGCTTTTGTGTCTCATCTGTGAAATCAAAGTAATATTTCCCTGAGTTGTTAAGGATTCAGTGAGGTACAGATTGAGTATACTTTATCCGAAATGCCTGAGACCAGCAAGTATTTTGAATTTCAGATGTTCTTCAGATTTTGGAATATTTGCATTATACTGGTTGAGCATCCCGAATCTGATATTCATCCCAAATCTGAAAATCCAAAATCTAAAATGCTCCAATGAACATTCCTGCATTCAAAAAAGCTGCCAACGTTGGAGTGTTTCACATTTGCAATGTTCTACACATAAAGCTCAGTGCCTAAGAGAAATCCAAGGTGAACAAAATTTCAGAATTGTAGAAAAAGACAGGAGAAGTGAGCAAGGTTTCACTGAGTCAGTTTTGAAAAAATTCTAATGGGTCATTTGGAGCAAAATAACTAATAGTAATTGTGATTCCAAATGCAGATAGGCAAGTGAGGTATGTGGGCCTCCTTTCCCTTGATAAAACCTGGGGGGCAGTGCCTGGGGCTCAGTGATTGGGGCGCTGGCCCCGTATACTGAGGGTGGTGGGTTTGAAACCAGCCCCATCCAAACTGCAACAACAACAACAAAAATAATGGGTACCAGGCAGGACACAGAAACTAAATTTGATTGCCCTGGATGTCCCGCGCTTACTGACTGCATGGCCTTGAGGAAGGTATCTAACCCTTCTGAATCCTGTTTGCCTCATGCATGTAAAAGCAAGCCCTTGGTAAAAAAAAAAAAAGCCGGTATCACTAACAAGGCAGCACAACCCAAGAAATAAAACCATCTCAGCTTATTCTGTCCCTGCTTGTCACCAATGGACCAGCCACCACATTCAGAAGGGCTTTTATGCTTCATCGATGCTGATAAGAATGTGCTTCAGTGGGCTTAGAAATCATGGCCAAGGCCACAGAACCCCAGGGATACAGGATGCTATAAATTTTCACATCACCCCTGACACACTTTGGAACATATTTAAAAGCTCATTATTGGGCCAGGCACGGTGGCTCATGCCTAGAATCCTAACACTCCGGGAGGCCGAGGCTGGTGGTGTATTGCTTGAACTCAGGATTTTGATACCTGCCTGAGCAAGAGCAAGATCCTGTCTCTAAAAAAAGAGCTATGTATTATGGTGGGTGCCTATAGTCCCAGGTACTAGGGAGGCTGAGGCAAGAGAATCACTTGAGCCTGAGAGTTTGAGGTTGCTGTGAGCTGTAAGCTGGCACTCTACCCAGGGTGACAGAGTGAGACTCTGCCTCAAAAATAAATACATACATAAATAAACAAAAGTTCATTATTGCCATTATAATCATTATTGTTTTGGTAAAAATGTGCAAACACACCTAACAATAGAGTGAATCAGTAAGTACGACCGTGCTACACCTTGCTTTGGCCAATCTTCCCTCCTTTTATTCCTCATTAGTTTTTTCTTTTTCTTTTTTTTTTTTGGAGAGACAGGGTCTGGCTATGTTGTCCAGGCTGAAGTGGCTATTCACAGTACCAGCACCATCTCACAATGGATCAGCTTGGGGATTTGACCTATTTACAGTATAGGCTAGTTTATTCCCCTTTAGGCAACTGATGGTCCCCTGCTCCTGGGAGGTCACCATACTGATGCCCAACTTAATGCAGACACCTGATCAACATATGTACGACCTCCCAGAACTGCTGGGCTCAATGATGCTCCCACATCAGCCTCTTGAGCAGTAGTAGTGAAACCTGACCCCCACAAGTATTTTAAAGGCTATCACACCATAAGATGACTATATTTAACAGCAATATATTATACAGATTCAAATAGCTAGAAGTAGGGTATTGAATGCTTCTAATACAAAGAAACGATAAATGGGAAGGGTGTGGTGGCTCACACCTGTAATCCTGGCACTCTGGGAGGCTGGGGAGGGTATTTTGCTTGAGCTCAGGAGTTTGAGACCAGCCTGAGCAAGAGAGAAACCCCATCTGTAAGAACAACTGGGTGTTGAGTTAGGTGCCTGTAGTTCCAGCTGCTCAGGAAGCTGAGACAAGAGAATCACTAGAGCCCAAAGTTTGAGGTTGCTGTGAGCTTTGGCATCACAGAACTCTACTGAGGGTGACAAAGTGAGACTCTGTCTCAAAAAAAAAGAAAAGAAACTGAAAATAAAGAAATGATAAATGTTTGGATGACAGATACCTAATTACTCTGATCCAATCACCATATACTATATGTCTTGCAACATATGTAAATATGTGCAATTATCATGTGTCGATTAAAATCTTTTTATTTTGTTTATTTTTTTCATTAAATCATAGCTGTGCACATCGATATGATCATGGGGCATCATACACTAGTTTCATAAACCGTTTGACACATTTTCATCACACCTAAAATCTTTTTAAAAATAAATTATATCGAAAGAAATGAAGAAAAAGAAGCAATGAAGAAAAAAAAGAAAAAAGAAAATAAATTATATCACAGACTTCATGTCATTTTACATTTACTTTGTTATTCATGTAGTCAAAAAAAGTTTATCTAGGGAAAATGCCATTATCACATCCGACAAAGTGAGCAATGATTCTTTGACATCACCTAATACCTTGTTCATATTCCAGCAGCCCCAGCATCTCCCGAAGGTCTGCTTCACCCTTGATTTGATTAAATCAGGATCTAAATGAGGCCTACCTACTGGCTTTGGTTGTCATATAAAATATAGCAGGTGACTGTTGAACTTCTAACATCTTTAGCTTTCCTGGACCCCAAGCACAGAACTCAAACAAACAAACAAAAATCCCAACTGATTTTTCAAACACGTTTATCCAAGAGAAAAAGTAGCAAGCCAGGGGCCCCCAAAGAAGTGCAGGGGCAGTTAAGAAGTGTGTCGGGAGGGCCTGTGTTCTCTCAAAGCACGACCCAGCCTCCCGGACTGGGCCCAACATTATATCCAGGTGTTGGGCCTCAAGCCCACTTCAGCCCGTTGTTTCTCGCCCTCCCATGGATTAATCCCCTGTCAGGCCAGAGATTCTCTTGGGGAGACAGGCCTGCGTAGCATCCCATGTGTCAAGGTCCCCTTTGATACACTTTCTCTCCCCTTATTCCTTCAGACGCACCATGACTCCTCTGCTGGTCATGGCCCCAAAGCTTTAGAATCCCTGCACAGCGACTGACATCTCTCCTTTGGAGAGGAAGCGGGGGATTTTTCTTTTTTGGTCAGAAATCATTGTTGATCTGATAAGATGTTTTCTCAGTGAATCAAATGTCAAATTGGGAGTGCTGTGAGTCAGGGATGCCATAGCACTTACAGGGATTAAGCAGCTTTGCCTGTTCACTTTGACTGCAAGGATGTCTCCTCAGGTCTTGTCAAAACTCATTTTTTTTTTTTTTTCTTTTTTCATTTTGATTGGGGAGAGGGTGGTTCAGGAGGAGTGATGCATGAACAGGGTTTCGAATGCATGTGGGAGGTAACACATTGTCATATATTTAAATTGCAATGCTAAACTGTCATAACTATTCACCCAAGGAAAAAGACAGGCAGGTATTCTGTTGTATAATAAATATAAATGTAGTAATACTAATTAATGAAGCCAATATGCTTGGTTGAATGTTTTTTAGTGGCTACTGCTGTGTTTATTATTTTTTATATATTTTTTAATATAATTGCCTTACAGTTTTAAAATCAAATTTTAATTAATTACAAAACCAATGTGTGAATCTGATTTATTCTGCAAAAGTATTAATACTTCAGAAATAAAGGGAAAAGTCCTTGACCATCATCCCTGAACTCAGTCCCTATTTCCTGAAGAGGGAGCTGCTGCTGTCAAGTTGCCATATACAAAAAACAGGACTTTATTTCTATGTGTATACATTTGTATATACATATTAGACCTAATTTTGAAATTCTTCCATGAGTCAGCCTGTGTGTATTGCCTGCTGAAGATAATGGTAATGCATTTTCAAGAGCTATCGTCAAAAGTGTTAGGGTACCAATTGATTGATGCTTATTATATAAAATCTGACCCACAAAAATTCTTGGTGGGTGTCCACAAAAGAACAACTTTGGTTGCCTTTGATACACACAGTTTTGATATGGTACCAAACATTAGCTTGTTATGAGGATGATGTGGAAGATGATCATTCTCTTTTACCTCCAGCCTTACATCTTAGACTCCTAAAGTTCACTATCAAAGTAGAATAAAAATGAATTTTCCTAGAGTGTCCCATTCACCACACTTCTGTCCTCTCTCATTAATAATATTTTGCATTGTTTTGCTGCTATTCTTTCTTCCCCCATTTATTAAATGTGTTAAAAAGAAGGTGGAACAGGAATAAGATTGTTCTTAACCAAGCTATTCTTAGTTCCTAGTGAAAAATAGAAAAAATTTAATGTGATTTTTTTGTCTCATGTGCTCTTAGAAATTTCCTCAAACTAAGTATTTTTTTCCTAACTCTGTCTAGATTTCTACTATTTTATTTATTTATTTATTTATTTATTTTTAAAGGCTGTCTTTGTTATTTTTATTTTTATTTTTTGCAGTTTTGGCCAAGGCCAGGCTTGAACCCACCACCTCCGGTATACGGGGCTGGTGCCCTATTCTTTGAGCCACAGGTGCCACCCCAATTTCTACTATTTTAAAATGATAGCTGCCCATTGTCACCTATCCCTGTCCTGAAAACAAGATCAGGGAAGTACAATAGTCAAACACAGATACTTTTAATTCCCTCCTAAAATAAATCAAAGCACCCTAATTCTGAGTTCACATCATATGTGGTATTAATAAAAATAATTATCATTAACAGGTACTAAATGCTTCATATTTTTCATGTATCATTCAGAGCACTTTTCCGGTATCATCTCATTTCTTTTCAAAATGACCTTAGGAGGTAGATACTCTTGCTCTTAGAGATGCTAAATGTAAGGGGCGGCACCTGTGGCTCAAAGGAGTAGGTTGCTGGCCCCATATATGGGAGGTGGTGGGTTCAAACCCACCCCTGGCCAAAAAGTGCAAAAAAAAGAAATGCTAAATGTAAGCATTGAGTGAAGTGGACAGATCAAAGCCCTTCAATGGTGGAAGTTGACATTTTAGGGGCAAATATAGGTTATTAACAAGAAAACAAATGAATACACCAAATCCTTCAAAGAATGATTAGCGCTATGACGACCTAATGGGACCAACTTTCCTCTTCAGAAAATCACAGCATGCAGTCATCCTGACATTCTGTAGATGAAGAAATGGAGGCTTTGAGGGAGTGCCTAAGGTCATGAAGGTGACAGGAGGCAGAATTAAAGACGGCATCCAGGAGTTTGTGACTTTTTGATGCGATTTTACATGGCAGATTGCATCACGATCACTGGAGCCTTTTTCTTTCCCTCTTACCTTCCCATTGGGAAACCAAATACAGCTATCTCAACCCACCAAATGTAGATCATTTCTATATTTTTGTACAGGTAAAAGTGTCAATCTGTTTCAGTCACTCAACTGGTGACTGCTGGGGGTGGTTTAGTGAGCTGGACAGAGGCGCTGGCACAGAACTCGCAGCCGGGGGTAGGGATGTGACAGTAAGCTAGAGAACAAATGAATCTGCGCCTGTGACAAACAACACCTATCATAAAGAAGAAAACCAGGGACCTGCGTGGAAATGACCGGGTGGGTGCGTACAAGGCTACTGAGCAAGGGTGGTCAGGGAGGGCTTTCTGAGGAGGTGAATTCTGAGCTGAAACCTGAGTGACGCATTATGCAGAAAGCTGGGGGGGAGGGGAGCGCATGCTAGGAGGGGGATTAGCGGGGACAAAGCCCCTGCTGTGGGAACCAGGGTGGCACATTCAAGGACAGCAAAGGAGACCATAGTGTCCAACACGTGAGAGAGGCCGGGAGCTGATGGCGCAGGTCCCTGGGGCCACCCTAAGTCAGATGGAACTTATTTGGGCATCTAAAGCACAAAAATCGTGGCAGAATACATTCCTGTGTAGTGCTCCCGTGGACTGTCCCAGAGAGTGAGGAATCTGGCACAAGAGCTGTCTCAAAAAGAAAAGCTGAGCGTCGTTCCCCGTAGGACACATAGGAAGGGCTCCCGCACAGGCATCTCAGCCAGTGCTAGCAGCGTTGAGCATTTTATCCACATGGAAACCTTGCCGGCCACGGAGAACCCCGGTATGGCATCACCTTGTTCAGAAGTCAACCTTCAGCTTTTCTTGGCTATTTAAGTTGATTTAGAATCTGCTAAAATTACCATTTCAGGTATTAGAAATCAGAAAACTAGAAGGTAAAATGCTAAATTACACATAACAAGAGCATTGGGGAGCATTTAAATAAGGGATTGTCTATTTTGTTTCATACTCTGAATAAATCCACTGCATACAAGGGGCTCCCAGCAAACTGGTTCCACGGTGCCTTACGAGGAGGGAATGTAGGAAGGGGGACAGGGAGGACTTCCCTGCATGCCCCTTTGTGCTTTTAAATTTTATAATATAAGACTATATTATCCTTTTTTTATGCAGCCATAAAAAGGATGGAGGGCGGTGCCTGTGGCTCAGTGGGTAGGGTACTGGCCCCATATACCGAGGGTGGTGTGTTCGAGCCTGGCCCTGGCCAAACTGCAACAAAAAAATAGCCAGGTGTTGTGGTGGGCGCCTGTAGTCCCAGGTACTTGGGAGCTGAGGCAAGACAATCGCCTAAGCCCAGGAGTTGGAGGTTGGTGCGAGCTGTGATGTCACACTACTGTACCGAGGGCAACAGAATGAAACTTTGTCTCTAAATTAAACAGATGGAGACTTTACCTCTTTTATGTTTACATGGATGGAGCTGGATCATATTCTTCTTAGTAAAGTATCTCAAGAATGGAAAAAAACATACCCAGTGTACTCAATACTATTATGAAATCAATATATAATCACCCACACTTTCATACGAAAGATAAAACACAATTATAGCCCAGAAAGAAGCAGAGAAGAGGAAGGGAGGGGAGGGGAGGGGAGGGAGGGGGCAGGTAGGAGGAGGGTAATCGGTGGGACCTCACCTACTGTGCACGTTGCAATGATATGTGTCAAATATATTAATAGTAGTATAAATGTCTAAACACAACTATTGAATAAGTGAGGTGAATGGTATGTTAACCGGTTTATGTATTTTTATGTTATGTGAAAATGCTCAAAGAATAAATAAGTAAAACTAAGAAGCAATGTAAACAAGGCAAACTTGGGTTCAAATTCTGGTTTTCCTATTTCCTGACTGCATAAATAATTTGGGGGTGCATCATTTCTCTCATCTATAAAATGGGATCATAAAATCTATCCTCAAGGTTATTGTGAAGAATAGCTGAGAATCTGAAACTACATAAACCATTAGCAAATTCAAAAATGGATTCTTAAGGCTTGGTGCCTGTGGCTCATGCGGCTGAGGCGCCAGCCACATACGCCTGAGCTGAGGGGTTCGAATCCAGCCCAGGCCGCCAAACAACAATGATGGCTGCAACCAAAAAATAGCCGGGTGTTGTGGCAGGCACCTGTAGTCTCAGCTACTGGGGAGGCTGAGGCAGGAGAATCACTTGAGCCCAGGAGTTGGAGGTTGCTGTGAGCTGTAATGCCGTGGCACTTTACCCCGGGTGACTGCTGTCGGCCCGGTCACAAAAAAAAAAAAAAAAAAAAAAAAAAAAATTGATTCTTAAGCAGATATGGTGTCTCAGAAAATAAAGATGAAAGCGCTAAAAACAAAGGCAAAAATACTAACAAATGAGAATTTGCAGTGAGGGTTTTTACAATTTTGTAATGAGAGGAAAAGGATTTTCTAAGTATGGAATAGACATCAGCAGCTATAAAGGAAAGATTGATAAATTTGACTACAAAATAATTTTTTAATCTATAACAAAAAAGCATAAATCCTCAAAAAATAAAAATAAAAAAAGGGAGGAGGAGTTATATGAATAAACACATTTACCGCATACATTTTTATCAGTTAAATAGGCAGAACTTGTAACTGGCACATCGTTCTAAGTGCATCTTAAGCTGGTTAATTTTTTTGTTAGCTTCTGAGAATGTTTTTCACTATTATATCTACATTGAATGCTTACCAAGTGGGGGCCCTGGGTTGAATTCTTTTGTAAGAGAAAAACTTTCTTCATTAAAACTGAGATGAATGAATGGAAAATAACGTAAAAGTTAAACCATTAGTTGATTATACACCACGTTTAATCTATTGTATTCTTTAATGGATGTTTTTGTTGTCTCTGTTTAGAAAGAATTATATGAAATCATCGCTAAGGTGTCGTTTACTTGGAGTGATTTATTTTGGGGGAAACCAGATGTTTGGGGCAGCTGATAATGCATGAAAAGCCGCTTTCTCTGCTGTTTGTTTTCTAAGGGTGTGTTAGGCAATGATGACAAATATTAAGGAACCACATGACTTTGTCTTACTGACATGCCTGTGACTGATCTTTTTTATCAGTTAGTCCAAAACACAAAGAAAGAAAATTAAATAATGAGCCTTAATGTGTGCACAGTTTAAGAAGTTAATTTAGATTTAGACTGCCAGCCTACCCTTTGTGTCTTTAAAAAATTTTAACAACCCCCCTACACATCCATACTCTCTCTGTCTCACACACACACCCCACATACAAACACATACGAACTCATGGTCATATGATCTGGTGGAAATTTTTCTAAAGGACCACTGTTAGGTCAGGAGGAAAAAAAAAAAACACACTGTGGCCGTTTGGTTTGAATAAGCAGTACAATTGCCATTTGTCTATTTCTAAAATTCCAATTCTTATTGAATTAGATATGTGGACTCCGACGAAGTTGCAGGTAACCGCTGAGCTCCTTGTGTGGCTAATTTCAGAAATGTAAAGTAAACACAGGCTTGAGTAAGTCACATAATATGGTTTTAAGGTAAAATGCAGAATGGCTGTTTGCTTAATTTCTCTCCTGGTGTCCAGGTGATCACGCAGGTGACACGTGACGAAATGGGGGTCCCAGACCCTTGCCCACGACCCACCAGGGCAGCCTGCCCCTCAACTCTGTCACCGTTACAGGTCAGATCCTACCACTGGGAGTTTCTTCTCTGATGAATGGAGCCTTCTGGCCCATTCTGACGCTAGAGACCAGGCAACCGCAGACGTGACTTCAGCCTCTTTGGTACCATTGGCCCTCCCTCCATTTTCAAATCATACTCTCAAAGTGGTTCAACCTAAGTCGCCCTGTCAATACCAAATGTGGGTTGTACTTTGCCACCCAAAGTTTGCAATATCTTGGACGTAACTTTTTTCCTCTTACACTGAACTTAAAACGAAGTCACTCTTTCACAATTCAGAGATAGAAGCCTCCAGGCCTTTCTGAGCTAAACTTTATTTTTGATTTCTAGTGCCAGAAATAGCCAACAGTGGGCATGATCATCTGGCTTGACCAAAGGTCAGCTCCCTGGCTTTATATGTTAATGAAAGATTGTAATGAGTTTAAATAGATAGCTACACGCACAATGTGGCTGTCCTTGGTGGCCTTATCAGCAGGGAGATTTTTAGCAGGAAAAACATGTCCTTTTTTTATAATGTGAGCCTCAGTGCACATTTTTAAACATCACTGGGGGTAGCACGGTTTTTCCTCTTGTGAGTGGAGAACTTTGATGGCTCCAGCCACAGGGCTGGGGAGTGAGGCCCCACAGCGCTCAAACGCAGGCTGTGTCAATAGGACTAAAAATAGTGGTTAAGTTGAAAGATTCGGTGAGTCAACACGTAGGGGTTAGTGAAGGGAGGGAAATGTAATCAATGACTCAGCTTGCAGATGTTCCTCCTGCTAATTAATTTGCTGTTATTTAAGAATCTATAAAAATGAGCCAACCTGCCGTGTCGTGCTAGGCGCAGTTCTCAGAGCTTTGCAAATGTTAACTTGCTTAGATCCGACAGTAATTTTTCTTATCCCCATTATAAAGATGAAGGAACTGAGGCACAAGAAGGACTGTGAACCGCTGGCCCATGGGCCATCTCCAAGCTACAGATTGTTTCGGACATCCAAAGAGTCTGGAAGGGTGAGAAAATTCACGTAAAAATGTGAACTTCTGGTTTTTCTAGAAAAATGGAAAGATTGGCTCTGGGCTCGCATTCCTATGTGAAGACCATTGGCTGGGGCACGTGGGTAAGATTGAGAGACTGACCTGAGAGGCACACGGATGTGACTGCTAGAGACAGAACGGCTTTCTCGGTCCCTAGCGTTTCCACCTGGCCCACTGCACACATTTCTGACCTGTACCTGGGCCCTACGGTCACTGGAGTTGTGACCCTTATATTTCAAGCGTTTAGAGTTCACTGAAGTCAGATCATTGGTGATAACAGGGGAGAGGGAATGCAGAGGTGGTGGAGAACACGAAATATTTGTTGAATGAATGAATGGTTCTCTGGTCTTGGGTTGAGTTTTCTGTGTGGCTAGAAAATATAATAAGAAATGCCCTAACATGATAGTTTGCTGCAGGGCTCTGCCGTCAAGCTGCAAGCATTCAACTCTCTCTTTATTAGCTGCTGCGTGGTCATCTCTGAACTTCAGGGTCCCCATCTGTAAAATGGGTACAAGCAAAGTAGCTGCCCCTCCAGGTAGCTGCACAAATTAAATGGGATATAAGATGTTTGGCATAAGGCCCGGCTCCCAGTAGGTGTTCAAAAAATATTAGCTGTAAAAGTCTTTTAAAAATGCACATTTTGGCTGGATGCAGTGGCTCACGTCTGTAATCCTAGCACTCTGGGAGGCCGAGGTGAGTGAATTGCCTGAGCTCAGGAGTTTAAGACTAGCCTGAGCCAGAGCAAGACCCCATCTCTAAAAATAGCCGGGCATTGTGGTAGATGCATGTAGTCCCAGCTACTCAAGAGGCTGAGGCAAGAGAATCTCTTGAGCCCAAGAGTTTGAGATTGCTGTGAGCTATGACGGCATGGCACTCTACCCAGGGTAACAGAGTGAGACTCTGTCTCAAAAAAAAAAAAAAAATGTAATAATGTACTTTTTTGGCTGGTAGTGGTGGCTCACATCTGTAATCCTGGCACTCTGGGAAGCCAAGGCAGGTGGATTGCTTGAGTTCAGGAGTTCTAGACCAGCCTGAGCAAGAATGAGAACCCTGGTTTCTACTAAAATAGAAAAACTAGCCAGGTGATGTGGTGTGTACCTATAGTCCCAGCTCCTCGGGACGCTGAGGCATGAGGATCCCTTGAGCCCAAGAATTTGAGGTTGCTGTGAGCTATGATAACACCATAGCACTCAACCCATGGCACTCAACCCCAGAGTAACAGAGTGAGACTCTGTTTCATTTAAAAAAAATAAGCACCTATTATGAAATCCAAATAAAAGTCTCTAGTTTAGTAAATAATAATGCAATAAGGTTAGTTTCTTAACAAAGATACTTGCACCCTTGGTGAAGGGAAAAAGGGGTGAGAGGTGTACTGGAACTCTACTGTCTTTGCAACTTTTCTGTAAATCTAAATTTATTCTGTATTAAAAAGTGACTGACTGTCAAATATGTAAGTCCCTTTTCTTTCTTTCTTTTTTTTTTCACTGACATTGAATTTTATTATATAAAATAGTGTCCATATAGAAAATTAATACAACTGAATTTTTCAAACATGAGCCAAACACTTGTCATTTACTTAATCTCAGGGGAGGTAGAAATAGCTATGTTATATTGTTTGTATCATAACGATTAAGGATGATCTTGGATAATAGCACATATACTGTTTCAATAGTCATATTCTGGTATTGAGTTTGGCAGTGAGAAATATGACACAAATATGGCACAAAAATCTTTACCATTTGAATTGAAAAAATCTTAGCAGTTGGAAAAGTCCAGAATTTATTTTCAGTTCAAAGTTATTATTAAGCTATAAGTAAAACCCAATAACTTTCAGTATGTTAACCACAGTTGAGATTCATTGAAATTTTTGATATTCATCAAATTTTAAGAGTTGTCTCAGGACGTTCCTATAATATATTAAACAATATATATTGGCATTTTAAGGTTATTGTAGGAAATTTAAAACTCCCACAGAATTTGATTTGCTACAGGATCATTATTATTTTAGCTATATTCTTATAAACAATTAGAAACGGTAGTCAATGGTAAGTCCCTTTTCATCAAGGGCAATACCAAATAGCTACTAAAGAAAATTCTGAAATGTTTCGTCAGGTTTTCATGCCATAAAATCTGTGTTTTGAAATCAGTTCTTTCCAAAATTGCTTTTCTATTATTAATTTTTTTTTTCCTTTCAGTTTTTGGCCGGGGCTGGGCTTGAACCCGCCACCTCTGTCATATGGAGCCAGCGCCCTACTCCCTTGAGCCACAGGTGCTGCCTGCTTTTCTATTATTTTAAAAACACAAGGCGATTTTGGGAAACAGCACTTTCTAAATCACTGGCTGACCCAATGTCATGACATGAACAGGCACTGGGGAGCCATAGTGGGCATCGGAGCAGAGAGAGAGCAACATTACCAAAGTCCCACTTTGGGATCAATATCCTGGCTGACTAAAGAGGCAGGATGAAGGACAGAAATCAGACCACCTGGTCTGAGTCTCAATTCTAAGATGCCACCCTCCTGTGTGACCCAGAGCAAGTCACTTAAATTCTTTGAGCCTCAGACCCTCCAGCTGTTAGGATGGCCCTATTCCTACTACTTATTAGATGTGAGTTAGCAGAGGCCTGACCCACTGAAAACATTGAATAAATAATATTGTTGAGTATTTCCCTACCTCTTTTTGTCTGGACAACCATGTGTCTTATTATTTTTCTCCAAAACTCCAATCAGAAGACAGTGTTTATTTTAGAGGCTAAGATGGATTAGTTGGGTTTGTGAAGCTAAAGTTTCAGGGCCCCTTTCCTGGCCTTGGCAGGGGCCCTAGAAGTGTATTCACATGGTGATGTGGATTTGCAAAATTTGCAAACATGAGGTGATTTTATAGGCTTTGATTTAAAGATACCCCATCCTCCCTAATTGTAAAGTCTCAAGTCTCACAAAATCTGTCTGAGCCCATGGAAGAGAGATACCAGCTCAAGCTCCACAGAACCAACGGTTCTTTCTCTGGACTGGGATTCAACAGCATTCACAGCACCGTGATGAACTCGGGACCCCTGGATTTGGGACCAGGTCAGCCAACTCCAGATGCCTCAGCTGTGTGGCCTGCGACACCTTCCCTCACCTCCCCGAGCCTCATCTCCTCACAGGTACAACGGGAATGCGTGAAGATGATACACAACTCTCCACCGATGTTTGCTTACTTTTTAAAAATTGAAAATGGCCTTAGTCATACTGGGATTCCATGTGCAAAGTTCTAGACATAAAGTAACATTCTTACCCATTAGTCTTCTTGTTCCTAAATGGTGCTGAGATACCCCACACTCAGGTCACCTTCCAAGCTTGATTGCCTTCAGATTCCAAAGGACAATGCCCCTCATATGACAATAGTGGTTATCTCTTAGGAGGATAATAAAACAACAACATCTAATCCCAGAACACTGGAATGTGAGCGCTGAGTGGGGGGAGGGGTGCAGAAGCCCTAGATCAGTGACTATTCCAGGGACTGAAACAGACAAGCTGGAGACCAGGAAGGTCCTATCCCCCCCCCCCCCAACCCACACTAACGAGGCTTCTGCACCCAGTTCTGAGCAGCAGCTGATGTAAAGGTAATGAATGCCAGGTGGGGCATTGACAGGAGAGTGGTTCAAATCCCAGTTCTACCACTTACCAGGAGTGTAGCTCTGGGCAAGTTGCATAAAATTTCTAGGCTTCACTTTGCTCATCACAAAATCAGAACAGTAGTAACTACCTTGATAATAGAATGGACATACAGCACTGAGCATAGTGGTGGGTACGCACTAGCTGCTCAGTAAGTGCTAGCTCTAGGCAGCAGAAAGTGGCCTCTATTTTCCTGTTTCTTGAATGTTTGGTGGAACTCGAAAACTGCTTATGCCCTGTGTGCGTGGGTTTATGGACACATGTGTGCCTGCGTGTACACATGTCAGGTACTGATTTACTTTTTCAACAGCGTTAGGTCTATTTAGGTTTTCTGTTCAGTTTTGGTAACATCTCGGTTCAGTTTTGGTAAATGATGTTTCTTTCAGAAGTTGTTAATTTTGCAGCACTCTTTTTTGGCATGAATTTTTTTATGGTATTAAATTCCAATCATTACTCTCTTCTGCATCTGTCATTGTTAAGTCCTCTTTTTATCCCTAATCTTTTTTATGTACATGTTCTTTTTGATCTGTAATCCTACCACTTTGGGAGGGCAAGGGAGGAGGATTGCTTGAGCCCAGGAGCGTGAGGTTGCAGGGAGCTATGAGCTCTGATCACACCACTCTACTCTAGCTGGGGTGACAGAGCAAGGCTCTGTCTTTAAAAAAAAAAGTCTGTTATTACTATTTTGCTATCTTTAAAAGCTTTAGTTTTATCATCTCTAAAATGGGTCCACAGGAGGTTTAAGTGAGGTCATTGTGTACAGCACCTGGTCACACATGTTACTTGTGGTTGGTGTTACCCCTTGAGTGTACAACATACTTGTTACCATCCATTATAATAGTCACAATTGTGCCTGGGGCTTTCTCAGGGGTCCTGGGGCCAGCTACAGAATATCCAGAGCTCAGTGCAAAATGAAAATTTGGGGCCTCCTATTAAAATAGCATTAAGAATTTCAAGATGGTGACCACAGAGCCCAGAACCTTCTGAGTTGAGGGCCCTGGTGAGTGCATAAGTTGCATGCTCCTGAGATCGACCCCGTCCTCTCCCCAGGTCACCCAGATAGAGAGCTGGTATCTGGGTCTTGGAGGATGATTTTTACAAAGGCCTCCTCCCTTTCCCCTGCTCACGTGCACCTTCTCCATTCTTCTGATTCCAAGAACTTGGAAATCCAACTGGCCCTGAAGGCCTGCTCCTAATGCAATCAGGGGAACACCAGATCCACAGTCAGCCCCCAAATCAAAGGCCAGGACAAAACCCTGGATAAATTACAGCTGTCATACAGAAGCCACCTTTTCACCTTGTTCTCATATTCGTTACATTTATAGTCATAACTTAGTGAAGCCAGCAACATTGGCCATTGGTAAACTTGATGGTTAAGCAAGGCTGATGGGTTGACAATAGCTAAGGCACAAAAGAAAGTGATAAGCTTCAAATTGAAGTCCAAACTGTACTTATTTATTTATTTATTTATTTATTTATTTATTTATTTATTTATTTATTTATGACAGAGTCTCACTCAGTTGCCTGGGGTTCAAATGCTGTGGTGTCAGCCTAGCTCACAGTAGCATCAAACTCTAGGGCTCAAGCGATCCTCTTGTCTCAGCCTCTGAAGTAGCTGGGACAACAGAGGCCTGCCACAATGCCTGGTTATTTTTCCTATTTTTAGTAGAGATGGGGCTCTCACCCTTGCTCAGGTTGGTGTCAAACTCCTGAGCTCAGGCGATTCACCTACCTCAGCCTCCCAGAGTGCTAGGATTACAAGTGTGAGCCACCGTGCCTGGCCCAAACTGTACTTTTAAATATACTATACAAGGATACTTTGTTTGTTTGTTTTTGAGAGAAAGTTTTGTCACCCTTGGTAGAGTTCTGTGGCGTCACAGCTCACAGTAACCTCAAACTTTTAGGCTTAAGCGATTCTCTTGCCTCAGTCTCCCAAGTAGCTGGGACTACAAGCACCTGCCACAACACCTGGCTTTTTTTCAGAAAGATCTCGCTCTGGCTCAGGCTGGTCTCCAACTCCTGAGCTCAAGCAATTCACGTCCTGGCCTCCCAGAGTGCTAAGATTACAGGCGTGAGACACCGCACCCAGAACAAAGACACTTTTCAAAAGAATGTGTGATGTTTTCTATTGATGCAGCTCAGAATGAGATTTTTCTATAAGAAACTAGTTCCGTGAATTTGCAAAAGGCTAACTTAGCTTGTGTGCAGTATGCATGGCTGGACCGAAGATTATTGAGATGCTAGAGTTTTCTCTGCTGCAAGCACTGCCGCTGTCCAGTGACTAGGGACCAGGTCCTCCCCCATCAGCCATCATCCCTGCAGCACTGACCACATGCCACGGCTTCTGCTCGGAGCTTTAAAAGATTATCTCACTGAGTTCTCTCCACCCCTGTCTGGCTAGTAAGTTAACCAAGTTCCCTTAAGAAGTCACCATAAAGCACTACCCAATACAGTCACTCTGTCATATCAACATGAGTGACAAAAAGAGATACATATACAGGAAAAACAACATCTTTAATGTAAATGGTGCCAAGGCCTTTACACCTACGGCTGCGTTTGAGTCTTACATTGGTTTTATACGAAGACAACATTGTTATTATCCCATTAGACAGATGAGGAAACTAAGGCTTCAGGAAGTTGAGTGACTGGAGGCCGTGCAGCTAATGATGGCTTTATAGAGAGGGTCATAGAAGCTGTTACATCTCCAGAAACCTGAGAAGAGCCCTTTCTTTACTTTCTTTCCAGCGATGACGAACTATGCTGCCAATGTTTTTGATTTTTACTCACTTATATTTTTGTCCAACACGGAACATGTTTAGCCTTCAGTGCTCAGAGAGACAGGGTAACGAAAGGCCTCAAAATCCTGAAGCCATAAGAAAGGGAAAATAAAAAAAAAAATAGGTGGCTTGATACCAGTGATGAAAGAGTTAAAAAAAATTCTTTTTCTTGTAAGACTTGGAAGAGTTAAAAAAAATTCTTTTTCTTGTAAGCCTTAGACATTGCTAAACCAGGACAGAAACTTTTAAACCCCCCCGCCCCCCCCCAGTATATAAGTAAACAGGGTATGTAACAGATCTGTGCTCCCTAATTACAGGTGCTGGGCAGCCTTGCAATGCTATGGAAATCCAGAGACAGACAACGGATGAGGGCTGGAGGTGACACAGGCTTCCTATCTTTTGTTTAAGATGGACTATTTTTTAAATTTGGAGAATAATTAAATCAATTGAAAAGTAATACCCGTAGCTGCACTACTTCAGATTAGCAAATATAAATAAACATGCAGTTGTAGTATCTCAGATCTTATTTTATTTTATATTTTATTTCATTGAATTTATTTTTAATTTTATTTAAGGTGGTTTTTTTTTGCAGTTTTTGGCCAGGGCAGAGTTTGAACCCGCCACCTCTGGTATATAGGGCTGGCACCCTACTCCTTTGAGCCACAGGCACTGCCCTTTTAATTTTATTTATTTATTTTTGAGACAGAGTCTCACTCTGTCACCTGGGTAGAGTGCCCTGGCATTATAGCTCACAGCAACTTCAAACTCCTAGGCTCAAGCAACCCTTTTGCCTCAGCCTCCCCAGTAGCTGGCACTACAGGCACCTGCTATAACATCCAGGTAGTTTTTCTATTTTTAGTAGAGACAGGATCTTATTCTTGCTCAGGCTGGTCTTAAACTCCTGAGCTCAGGGGATCCACTTGGCCTCCCAAATGCTAGGATTATAGGCGTGAGCCACCATGCCCAGTCTCAGATGTTATTTTAATAAAAAGTAGAACATTACCTACAAAATTGAACCCACTTTCTCAAGGCCTTCTTAAATGTCTTACTATCATGAAATTGATATGTTTCCTTCTAGCCTATGTTAACAAATTTAATATATGTATGTGCATGTCCACAAGTATATACAGAGGGTGCCCAAAAATGTGTATACAGTTTAAGAAATGAAAAAAGCTGTTTTAAAATTGTAATACTCAAGTCACGTTTGACTTCTATAATTTCAAGAGATACAAGATAACAAACCTTATTGGTATATGTTGAGTATTATACTTTTAATATGTTTTTTTCCTTGTTAAAATGTGTATATATATATTTTTGTCACCCTCTGTGTGTGTGTATCTGTTACCTTTAAATGTTCTAAGGTATTTTTAACTTATAGACAAAATTTTTCCTTTCACTTATCCTTCTGTTTTGAGATGTGTGTGGAAACATATGATTCCTTTTTTTTTTGCTATTCTGGCAATGCCACGAACCTCCTAATGATAATCTTCATTCTTCTTTTTTTAAATTAAAAAAATTTCTAGGCTCAGCGTCTATACTCAGTGGTTAGGGCACCGGCCACATACACTGAGGGTGGCGGATTCAAACACGGCCTGGGCCTGCTAAACAACGACAACTACAAAAAAAAAAAAAAACAAAAAAAAAAAAAAGCCGGACGTTATGGCAAGTGCCTGTAGTCCCAGCTACTTGGGAGGCTGAGGCAAGAGAATTGCCTAAGAATTTGAGGCTGCTATGAGCTGTGATGCCACAGTGCTCTACTAAGGGCGACATAGTGAGACTCTGTCTCAAAAAAAAAAAAAAAAAAAAAGAAAAGAAAAAGAAAATCTAACATTCTATGGGATCTGAAAGAATAAAATATATTGTTAAATGCATTTTAAAAATAAGCAACAAAATAAATAAAAAATGGATTACTATATGAGTAAAATGAAATCTAAAATATGTTAAAATGATTTTCATCCATTTCTTTTTACCTTTTTAAATCTGGCTCCTGGAGAATTTAGCACTGCGTATCTGGCTCACATTATCTTTCTACTAGACAGGCTGGCTCCTTCTTCTGATTCATAACTCTAACATAACCTTCTCCCAGAGGTCCTTCCTAGCCACCCCAACTGTCCAGTTAGCCCCAGTCTCACAGCTCTGTGTCATTCTCCTAAGGACACTTATTGCCACCTGCCATTCTGGGGTTGATTATTTCTTATTTTACTTTTTTAAAAATCTTTTTATATTTATATCCTTCTCAATGGATGTCTTCACTCTCTTGTTGACTGCAGCCTGCTCAGTGCTAGAATAGCCTAGAATACTGTCTACCTTCTGGTTTCCGCCCATAAATATTGGTTGAGTCAACTCATGCTAATAATCTCTTATGAAAATTTCCAAGCATTATACAAAATGAACTACAAGTTTGCACGTGCCGCCAATTCAAAGTCTCAGGACTGTTTAACTAGAAATCCAACCCCGAGAGACCATATCACTTTCTATCTTGGATTCCACACAATGGGATCTAATTATTTTAAATCTACCACCCGGCCTTCCTGCAAAGTGGAAGCACAGGATGGGAGGGAGAGAGAAAAAAAAAAAAAAAAAAGATACGGCGTGGCTTTATGCAGGAAGCATGTTTGTCTGCAGCCTGATAAAAGATCATGGCCGGAACAAAAAGAAAATCAATCCATCATTCCTCTCTTGATGGCTATTTTAAATATTTAGCTGAAATTGTCCTCATCTGGGTGTCAGCTGTTTTCTCTGCAAACACCCATCACCCCCGGCTCCCTCAGAGTGCGGGCCGGCTGGGGGTGGCTCCAGCTGCAGGAGCCCCCTCTTGTGTTTTCAATTTAAAGCCTCTGGGTTGATAGTTCACATGAACATGGAAAGAAATATACAACTCCTGAGTTGAGAAAGGGGTTTTTACTCATAAAATCCTTTGATAGGTTAGCCATCTGGTCAGAGTGAAGCCCTGCATAAGAGAGGCCCAAATAAGGTTAAAGGGCACACTCTCTTAGGGTCAAGGGGGCCTAGCAGACTTTGGTCTAGTGGACTCTGCTAAAAGGATGCCTGACAAATCATTGCACATTCCATAGCTTTTTGCGTAAGTATTTGATTACAGTGGACAGGAATGTTGTTGATATTTTCAACCTTGAGCTGGGGAGGAGGGGAGGCTGGAGCTGGGCTCACCAGTGCTTTTCGGACCCTCATCTTTCCTGCCGTGTGGGCAGCCTCCTCGTTCTAAGCATTTTTATCAAATGGTGGTTGTTCTGCTCTGGGCTATACGGTTCATTCAGAAGCCTGTTGGCTTTGGCCACGGTGTGAAGAGAGAGTTTCCTCCTTCTTAGGGAGAAAAAAAAAAAAAAAGGAAAGAAAGGAAGAAGCGCAGTGCCCTGAATTGCCAGGAAAACCCTTCTGCTGTTTTTCTTGCTGTTTAGTAATAAAATAGCAAAGGAGGCTACACTACTCGGAGGTCTGCTATTTCCGATGGGAATGTCAACAGAACTAAACATATTTATGGCTTTATTTCTCGGAGGGGATCACAGACAGAGGGGAATTTGAGGTGATTAAGTGTCATTTTCTTTAGAGGCCTGGACAAAAGCAGAGAAAGCACTTGATTTTTATGGGGTCTTTGATAACAGGAGTACAGTAAGGAAATGGCAGATCTGTCAACAGCGCTGGTACTCACCTTGGATTTCTAAAAAGTGCCAAGAAGACATCTTCTTCACGTGAAATTAGGAGGAATTAAGACAGTAACTGTGGGCACGCTTTTTTTTTTTTTAAAGACAGAGTCTCAAGAACAAGTGAGGTGATGTCGATGTTAATCAGTTTGATTTAATTAAGCATTTCACATTGTATATCAAATCATCACATTGTACCCCATAAATACATACAGTTATCATTTTAATAATAAAAAAAAAAAAGACAGAGCCTTACTCTGTCACCCTGAGTGTTGTGGTGTCATAACTCACAGCAACCTCAAACTCTTGGGCTCAAGAGATTCTCTTGTCTCAGGCTCCAAAGTAGCTGGGAGTACAGGTGCCTGCCATAACACCTGGCTAATTTTTAGAGACAGAGGTCTCACTCTTGCTCAGGCTGGTCTCGAAATCCTGAGCTTAGGCAATCCACCAGCTTTGGCCTCCCAGAATGCTGGGATTACTGGCATGAGCCACCGTGCATGGCCTGGGATACACTTTTTGATGTGGTTTTGGAAGGTAATGGTTGTTAGGTGATAGGGACCATTTCATTCTGGCACCTATGACACCTTTGGAGCTCTTTTTACATTAGACTGTTTGGGGCTTTATTTGTAATTTTTCCAGCTGCCAGACCAGGACAGGCAGTCACCTGGGTCACTCCAAGAGGAAGCTAGTCTGCTGGGAACCCCGTCTCCAGCAGATGGGATTGGCCAAGGTGGGGGGATCTGAGTGTTAAGCAAGCCCCCTTACGTTTCCCTGGGAGGGACTAGCAGGTCCCCAGGCCCTCTCTATTTTTTAAAATTGTGGTATAACAGACCCAATGTCAAATTTACCATTTTAAAGTGTATAGTTCACTGGCATTGAACACAATGACGGTGTCAAAAACCAGGAGCTATGCTTAGTTCCACAACTATTTCTCAATCCAAAAGGCAAACCCCATGTCCACTCAGCAAACCCTCAGTCTTCCTGTAAAATAACAACATTACTCAGGGGTGGACAACACAGTAAGTCCCTAAACATGGTGGGAAAGTACCTACTGGAGCTATTTGTATACCAGATTAATTTCTTTCCTGTTAGGACAAAAAGTCAAAAATGAAATAAATAAATACTGTCACATACATAGATGCATAAATGTAGCTAGCTATATTTGTATGTGGGGGGGGGGGGTATGAGAGAGAGCCAGAAAAAGAGAAAGACAGAGGGAGAATGATTCACGGGTGGAATAGATCAGGAGCAGGAGAAGGGAAGGACCATTTCACAGTCACCTGCTTGCGTGACATTTTAAGTTCTGCTGACAGTGAGGGCCACACAGGTCACTGTCACATGGCACATTAAAACATCACCTTCATAGGCCTCAGGTTTTCTCATGGGGTCAAAAGTTGATGAAAATGATTGTGACTTAGAATATTAGTGAAAGTCATAAAAAAATAAAGAGAGCTAACAAATGCCAACTTTGTGCCAGGCATGGTATTAGGTACTCACATCCCTCATTGCTTTATTCTTTATTTTCTTCTTTAGACAAAGTCTCACTCTGTCACCCTGGGTAGAGTACCAAGGTGTCATCATAGCTCACAGCAACCTCAAAGTCTGGGGTCAAGAGATCAGATCCTCTTGCCTCAACCTCACAAGTAGCTGGAACTACAGGCACCTTCCACAACACCCAGCTAGTTTTTCTATTTTTAGTAGAAAAAGGGTTCTAGCTCTGCTCAGACTGGTCTCGAACTCCTGAGCTCAAAATTCACCCAATTCTGCTTCCCAGGGTGCTGGTGGATTACAGATGTGAGCCTCTTCACCCGGCCTTCACCTTTTTATTCTACCAGAAGACCAAATCTGCGAAATGGGAAGAATGGTCCACTACCCCATTTTACAGATTAGGAGACTGAGGTTCCCAGAGGTGAGGACTATGCAAAAGGTAGGTAAAACTGATTAGTGCCAGATCCGTTGGGTCTAAACATACCCGTGAAGCTTAATGACATGAAGAGAAGTATAATTTAAGTCACATACTGAAATGGCAGAAAAAATAGGTGCAGGTACTTAAAAGAATACTCAGAGGCTGTATGAGCAATCTGAGTTCCTAAAGCGTGACAGACATTCTCGCATGTCTGCTGAATAGTCATCACCTTTCTTTTTTTCTTCCTTCCTTCCTTCCTTACTTCCTTCCTTCCTTCCTTTCTTTCTTTTTTTTTTGAGATGGTAGAGTGCTGTGACGTCACAGCTCACATCAACTTCAAACTCTTGGGCTCAAGCAATCCTCTGGCCTCAGCCTCCCAAGTAGTTGGGACTACAGGTGTCTGCCAAAACACCCGGGTATTTTTTTTTTTTCATTAGAGAAAGGGTTTCACTCTTGCTCAGGCTGATCTGGAACTCCTAAGCTCAAGCAATCCATCTGCATTGGCCTCCCAGAGTGCTAGGATTACAGATATGAACTACCATGCCCAGCTCTTATAACTGGACTTTTATTCTGTATAAACCAAGTAGTGCCTAATTCTTGGTTTTCTCTAACCTAGTAGAGAACTTTTTGTTCTGAAGATACCAACTTAGAATTAAAAACTGATAAAAATTTAAAATTTATATATTAGTTCTCTTAAAACGACAGTCCCATTACATATTAACAAATATAATTTTTATAAAATATGTTATGAACTCCTATATTTACAAAAGAAAAAAACATTGAGTGAGAAGAGCATAACATGGTCTTTCACACATTTTGCAAATCTCTTCAATGTCTGGCTTTAATATTTTCATATCCTCTTCGGAGTTCATTCTGTTGTGATTTTTGTTTTGTTTGAAGTATAAGGAAAAAAATCTGACAGAGAAATATATTATTGATCTTTTTATATTTATTTATTTATTTATGACAAAGTCTTACTATGTCACCCTCGGTAGAGTGCTATGGCATCACAGCTCACAGTGACCTCAAATTCTTGGGCTTAAGTGATTCTCTTGCCTCAGTCTCCCAAGGAGCTAGGACTACAGGTGCCTGCCGCAATATCTGGCTATTTTCTTGTTGTAGTTGTCATTGTTGTTTAGCAGGCCGGGGCCGGCTTCGAACCCACCAGCCCCGGTGTATGACAGTTGCCCATAGCAATGTCTGGCTATTTTTAGAGATAGATCTTGCTCTTGCTTAGGCTGGTCTTGAACCTGTGAGCTCAGGCAATCTACCTGCCTCGACCTCCCAGAGTGCTAGAACTACAGGTGTGAGCCACCATACCAGCCTTAAACGGTAGTTTCTTAAAAGTTAATTGAATGGCTCGGCGTCCGTAGCACAGTGGTTATGGTGCTAGCCACATACACTGAGGGTGGTGGGTTCAAACCCAGCTTGGGAAAGCTAAACAATGATAACAACTGCAACAGAAAATAACCGGGCATTGTGGTGGGCGTCTATAGTCCCAGCTACTTGGGAGGCTGAGGCAATATAATCACTTAAGCCTAGGATTTTGAGATTGCTGTGAGCTATGATGATATAGCAATCTACTGAGGGTGACATAGTGAGACTGTCTCAAAAAAAAAAAAATAGTTAATTGTAATATGGATTCTGAAACTGTGTCACTGAACTTTTCATACTATCTTTTATGTTAAATGGATTTTCACCCATGCACAATTTTGTAACAACATGCATTGGTTATATGAAAATGCACATGGCTCACACGTGTAGTCTCAGCACTCTGAGAGGCGGGCAGATTGCCTGAGCTTATGAGTTGGAGACCAGCCTGAGTAAGAGAGAGATCCTGTCTCTACTAAAAATAGAAAAACTAGCTGAGCATTGTGGCAGGTGCCTGTAGTCCCAGCAACTCGGGAGGCTGAGGCAGGAGGATCGCTTGAGCCCAGGAGTTTGAGGTTGCCGTGAGCAATGATGCCACAGCACTCTACCCAGGGTGACAGACTAAGACTCTATCTCAAAAAAAAAAAAAAAAAAAAGTCTGAAAATTCGAATTTTTAGCTTGAAATCTCAAGAGATACTATGGGTTGTTTTTCTTGAAATGACAGGTTTATCTCGTTCGTTTTCAAGGGAAAGTTTGCCAAATACCAAGGTTTGAAAAACCGTAACTTGTCAGCTGTAGGTGGGCCTAAAAATACATGTTCCATGGAAAATGCATCTAGTTCAGTTTGTGACCCAGACAAGCCCACAGGCCTTTCTGCCCAGGTGCTGTGCTGCTGTGGGTGAGAAAAGTGCTTCCTTCGTGGCACTTTCCACTTAATCATGTAGATTTAAAAGATGTGTACTCAGCTGTCAAGATTTGACAAATTAAACCACCGTGGGTGCCCATAGTCCCAGCTACTCAGGAAACTCAGGCAGGAGGATTGGTTGAACCCAGGAGTTTGAGGTTGCTGTGAGCTATGGTGACACCACACATCACATACACTCTAGCCTAGGGCAACAGAGTGAGACTGTCCAAAAAAAAAAAAAGAAAGAAAGAAAAGAAAATAAGGAGGAGGGGGAGAGGGAGAGGGAGAGAAAAAGAGAGAGAGAGAGAGAAGGAAAAAGAAAGAAAGAATGAAAATTAAAATCAGCCTATTAAGGCTGGAGGATCACTTAAAACCAGGAGTTTGGGACCAGCCTGGGCAAAATAGCAAGACCCTATCTCCTATTGTACTGTTATGTCAGGAAATGAAAAAAGACAAATAACTTCTTAGTATTATTATGAAAATTGTTTTGACCTTGCAGCTCCTGGACTTGGAGGGTCTCAGAGACCCCAGGACTCAATGGACCACTGTCTATGGCTGGCTGGTCTATGTCAGAGTAATTCTGTTGCATTTTGCAGGCAATTCTGTCTTTGGAGATCATGTGCCCCAGTTTTGGCTGATGAAAGGGACATGAGGTGTGGGGGCGCTGCAAGAGATTTTCCTCCATGAAGAAAACAGGGAGCCGCAGGAAAGGAAAAAACTCTTCTGGTTCTACTCCTGTGTCCTCTCATTGTGTGAAAATATGATACTGGATGCAGCAACTTTGGGACCATGAGGAAGGCAGGAAGAGCCTGAGTCTTGGATGACATTGTTGAATCACTGTGTCAATTTGGAGATGCAAGACTTTGCTTTCTGGTGGCACCTGTGGCTCAAAGGGGTAGGGCGCTGGGCCCATAAGCTGGAGGTGGCAGGTTCAAACCCAGCCCTGGCCAAAAACTACAAAAAAAAAAAAAAAAAAAAAAAAAAAAAGACTTTGCTTTCTGAGAATGATTGTCTTTGTCTAAACCATACACGTGACCTTTGGATACATCACATTATAGAAAATGCCAGAGATGGCAGTGCCCGTAGCACAGTGGTTACAGCGTTAGCCACATACACTGAGGTTGGCAGGTTCAAACCCAGCCCAGGCCAGCTAAGCAATAATGACACCTGCAACAGAAAAATAGCTGGTTGTTGTGGTGGGCACCTGTAGTCCCAGCTACTTGGGAGGCTGAGGCAAGAGAAATGCTTAAGCCCAATCGTTTGAGGTTGCTGTGAGCTGTGATGCCATGACACTCTACTGAGTGTGACATAGTGAGACTCTGTGTCAAAAAAAAAGAAAAGAAACGAAAATAAAATACCAGAGATTAGTAGTAGATTTTGGAAGGTACAGCACTGAAAAAGTAATTTTTGACTTTTACCAAATTAAACAAGTTAGTGCTTGAGAAAATGCTTTGCGAAATGCAAATCTAGTAATCTATGCGTACATTATTACTTCTATCAATCAACAAGTATTTACTAAGCCCCAAATGAGTTAGGATTAGATCTGGCTATGTAGGATAGAAAAGTCAAAGTGATAGTGGTTTTAACAAAGAGGGAAAGCTGGGTGCAGTGGCTCACGCCTGTAATCCTAGCACACTGGGAGGCCGAGGTCAGTGGATTGACTGAGCTCAGGAGTTCAAGACCAGCCTGAGCTAGAGAGAGAGAGACCCCATCTCTACTAAAAATAGAAAAACTGAGACAAGAGGATAGATGACATTTCCCAGATTCCCTTCCTTGTACATTCCCAAATAGGGTAGGGCACAAAGCAGACTCTTGGGAGGATTAGAGGGTGGGAGGGAAGCAGCCATCACCACTAGCTCACTTAAGGCGCAGCTGGGCTGCTGGATAGCCTGGATGGTGTGAAGCAGCAGCTGGGCCTGTAACTGTCCCTCCTCCCTGACCTCTTCCCGCAGCTCCTCTTCCTCCTGGGCCGGATGTGTGCATTAAGCTTGGCTTCTGCAGGACACCCCCATCACCATGGTCAGAAGTAACAAGAATGGATATGGATTTCAGTCTGTGCTGGTGGGGTTCACACTGTGCTTTTCTTTTATTTTCCTTTTTCCTTTCCCTTCCCTTCCCTTTCTCCATCCCTTTCCTTTCCAATCCCCTTCCTTCCCTTCTTCCTTCCTTTCTTCTCTTCCATCCTTCCTTTCCTTTCCTCCCTCCCTCCCTTCCTTCTTTCGGTTCCAGCCTGCCTTTGGTCTCCCCCACATCTCTCATCTCCCCTTTGTGACTGGACTGTGAAGGTTCAAGCCCCAGACTCAGATGCAGAGACACTGTCTTATGGACCCTTCAGCCTCACTCATATGCAGGCCAACTCCTAGTTCTGCTTCTCTAATTGAGCCTGGCTGTGCATATGGACAAGCGTGCAGTTCATTATTTACTTATTTTTTCAGTGATAGGCTCCTGCTCTGCTGGCCAGGCAGTGCTGAGATCATAACTCACTATAACCAGAAGCGATCTCCTTCCACAGCTTCCTGAGTAGCTAGAACTATAGGCATGTGCCATCAAGCCTGGCTAATTAAAAAAAATTTTTTTTTTTTTTTTTTTTTTTTTTTTTTTTGTAGATATGGAGTCTCATTATGTTGTCTAGGCAGGTTGCAAGTGATCCTCCCACCTTGGCCTCTCAAAGTGCTGGGATTATAGGTTGAGCCACCTTGCCCAGCCCCCACACAGATCATTATAAGGTTGTGCATGGCAGAGGCACTCTGTTCTGGACTGAGTGTCTGTGATCCCCACTCGTTTATGGACTGAGTGTCTGTGATCCCCACTTGTTTATGGACTGAGTGTCTGTGATCCCTCCTGAGTAGTATGTTGAAGCTCTTACCTAAATGTGACTACATTTGGAGATAAGGACTGTGAAGAGGTGATAAAGATAACTGAGGTCATCAGGGTGGGGTCCTGATCCGGTGGGGCAGATGCCCTTATGAGAAGAGGAAGAAACCACACAGCCCTCTCTCTGCCCTGTGAGGACACAGTGAGAAGGTTGCCATCTGCAACCCAAGGAGAGAGCCCTCACCAGACCCTGATGGCCCCTTAAGCTCAGATTTCCAGCCTTCAGTAATGTGAGAAAATACATTTCTGTGGTATAAGCTACCGTGATCTGTGGGATTTTGTAATGGCAGACTGACACAGAGTAAGACGGACGCACTAGTGTCCCACAGCACAGAGCAGAGGCCGCGTGCATTATTCCCGGAAAACAGCAGCCCTCGAGCCGTCCTAAGCAATTCAGTTTCTTCATTTGTGAAACAGAACTGGTGATAACAGCTGTCTACCAACTTGGGTGGCTCAGATTGGAAGATTCAATACACCCGAAGCCCTGGGCAGCTGTAAACCCCCACAGAGAAGCAAATTGTATCTCGGGCCAGGAGGGGTACAGAGTTAAAATTTGAGACCTGGCACAGCCAGGCTTCTGAGCACCTTAAACTCACTGAGCCTCAGTTTCCTTATCTGTGAAATGGGAATAAGAAAGACTATCTCACAAGGATGCTGTGCCCGTTAGGATCATTCTTTCCTTCAGGTAATAGTAAGTGGCTTAAATACTAAGGATATTTAATTATTTCACGTAACAGGTATCTTGGATGTGGGTTGTCCAAGATGGGTTGTCCCAGGTGGGTTGGGTGGCTCAACAGAGCAAAGAAAGGTTCACGTCTCTATCTTTCTACTCTACCCTCCTCTTGTTGGCTTTCTACCTTCAGGCTTGTCACACGTTTGCAAAAAGTGAGCCATCCTGTCCTCACTTAGCCACATGCAAAAATAGGGGCGAATGATGAGGGTAAAGAGGCTGTGTTCCAGGACTGAATCTCCCTGGCCACGGACATGGACTCAAGCAAGGGTGAGCCCAGGACCAATCCCAGGTTAGTTAGAAAAACATGGAATTCTTGTTTAGAACCCCTGGTGTAATTTTTAGGAAAGATGTACCTCTTGGTGCTAGATTGGAAGCTGAAAGGATATAAGCCTGGAGCTTCTGAGGACCCAGCACATAGAGGCAGCTCGAGGAAAACAAATCTCATAAACAATATTTGAGCTCCTAGACACAGCCATGCCTGAAGCCTGCCCAGACTGTCTTTTCAGTTACATAAACCAATAAGGTTCCTGTTTTCCTTAAGCCCCTTTGAGCTGGGTTTCTGACAAGACCGAAGGAGCCTTAACCAATACACCTTACAATAAGAATGTTTCTTTATGTTCCAGATTTTGAGAGAGAAACAAATGTGTGACTTCTCTCAGTAAGTCCCAAGGCTTCACAAAAATAGTGCAAAATAGCTTTTTTAAAAATCTAGTGTAGGGTGGCACCTGTGGCTCAAGGAGTAGGGTGCCAGCCCCATATGCTGGAGGTGGTGGGTACAAACCCAGCCCCGGCCACCAAAAAAAAAAAAAAAAAAAATCTAGTGTAGCTTTCTTAATTTGGAAAGCAGTACAATACGTGTCACCCAGCCTGGAATGCAGTGGTCCAATCTTAGCTCACTGGGCTCAAGTTCCTGGGCTCAAGCAGGAAGAGATACCCCAACTTCCTGGGGTGTGTCTTCATTCTAGTGGGTGGTGGTGGTCAGATGATTGCTACAATATACTTTTCTGTATTTACAAAGTAATTGTGGCATTATTGTTACAGAAAAGTGTAGAACCATGTAAATGACCATCAGTAGGAAGTAATGAAAAACATGTAAGTACAGCTATGCATGAAGCAGTGTGCAACCTTGTTTTAAACCATGGCAGGTACCTATATACTCGAGTACAAGCCGAGATTTTTCGGCACAAATTGTGTGCCGAAAAACCCGAACACGGCTTATCCTCTGGTCATACAGGTTATTTGATTCGGTGCGCGCACACCTAATCAAATGCACGTAGTCTCCAGTCGTCTTCTGCCGTCTGCTTGAGGGGGCGGTGCTTCAGCTCAGTCCACAAGTCGCGGCTGTGCTGAAGAGGTAGGCGGCTGAGCTGAACTGTATTCCACTGAACTATTTAACCCACAATATTTAATGGCACATTTAATTACCCTCACATCAGGTACAGCTGACGCTCTGTTTGGACATACAGATGAGGAGGAGGAGGAATCCAGTTTTGAAGGATTTTAACCTTTGTGATTTAGCTTGATTACCTGTTAAGCTACGGTTTTCTGCACTTTATTTAAAGTTTTAAAGTTGTTGTTGCTAGTTTACAGTTT